>LOEQ01011511.1:9648-30274 GCA_001685075.1 Bramus lutescens
CCTACCCAAGAGCATGGGAGATCTTTCCACTTTCTGGTGTCTTCAATTTCTTTCTTCAAAGATTTAAAGGTCTTATCATGCAAGTCTTCCACTTGTTTGGTTAGAGTTACTCTGAAATATTATTTTTCTATTTGTTGCTATTGTGAAAGGTGATATTTCTCTGATTTCTTTCTCAGCCCATTTATTATCTGTGTACAGGAGGGCTACTGATTTCTTTGAGTAAATTTTGTATCGTGTTACATTACTGATAGTGTTTATGAGTTGTAGAAGTTCTTTGGTAGAATTTTGGGGTTGCTTATGTAAACTATCATATTGTTAACTAATAGTGAGAGTTTGACCTCTTTTCCAAATGTATCCCCTTGATCTCCATTTTTGTCTTACTGCTTTAGCTAGGAGCTTAAGAACTATATTGAATAGATATGGAGATATTGGACATCCTTGCCTTGTTCCAGATTTCAGTGGGATTGCTGTGAGTTTTTCTCTATTTAATTTGATGTTGGCTGTTGGCTTGCTGTATATTGCCTTTATTATGTTTAGGTATTTTCCTTGTATCCCTGCTCTCACCGAGACCTTTATCATTAAGAAATGTTGTATTTTGTTGAATGATTTTTCTGCACCTAATGAGATGATCATGTTTTTATTTTTCAGTTTGTTTATATGGTGGATTACATTGACAGATTTTCATATGTTGAATGATCCCTGCATCTCTGGAATGAAGCTGACTTGATCATGGTGGATGATGTTTCTGATTTGTTCTTGGATACGATTTGCCAGTATTTTATTTAGCATTTTTGCACCAATGTTCATAAGTGAGATTTGGTCTGTAATTCGTTTTCTTAGTAATGTCTTTATGTGATTTGTAATTGTAGCTTCATAAAAAAATTTGGCTATGTTTCTTCTGTTTCTATTGTGTGGAACAATTTAAGGACTGTTGATATTAGTTATTCTTTGACAATCCTGTTGAATTCTGAGCAGAAACCATATGGTCCTGGACTTTTGGTTTGGAGAATTTTGATGACTGTTTCTATTTCTTCAGCAATTATAGATCTGTTTAATTTGCTTATCTGGTCTTGACTTAATTTTATTAAGTGATATTTATCCAGAAAGTTATCCATTTCCTTTAAGTTTTTCAATTTTGTGGAGTAGAGGTTTTTGAAATATGACCTGATGAGTCTCTGTATTTCCTCTGTGTCTGTTGTTATGTCTCCCTTTTCATTTCTGATTTTGATAATTTGGATATTCTCTCTGCCTTTATGTTAGTTTGGATAAAGGTTTGTCTGTTTTTTTTGATTCTCTCGAAGAACAAACTCTTTGTCTCTTTGATTCTTTGTACTGTTTTCTTTGTTTCTATTTTGTTGATTTCAGCTCTAAATTTGATTAGTTCCTGACATCTAGTTCTCTTGGGTGAGTTTGCTTCTTTTTGTTCTAAAGTTTTCAAATGTTTTGTTAATTCTCTAGTGTAGATTTTTCCATCTTTTTATGTAAGCATTTATTATTATAAACTTTCATCTTAATACTCCTTTCATTGTGTCCCATAAATATAGGTATGCTGTGTGGTCATGTCATTTTCATTGAATTTTAGGAAATCTTTAATTTCTCCCTTTATTTCTTCCTTGACCCATTGATGATTCTGGTGAGTATTGTTTAATTTCCATGTGTTTGTGGGCTTTCTGGAATTAGTATTGCTGTTGAATTCTAGTTTTAAGCCATGGTGATCTGATAAGATACCTGAGTTTATTCCATTTTTTGTATCTGTTTGAGGTTTGTTTTGTTACTGAGTAGGTGGTCAGTTTTTGTGAAGGTTCCATGAGGTGTTAAGAAGAAGGTATATTGTTTGATGTTTGGATTGAATATTCTATAGATGTCTGTTAAGTCCTTTTGAGTCATAACATCTGTTAGTTCCCTTATTTCTCTGTTAATCTTTTGTCTGACTGACCTGTCTAGTGGTGAGAGTGGGTGTTGAAGTGTCTCACTTTTGGTGTGTGTGGTTTAATTGTGATTTAGTCTTTATAAGTGTTTCTTTTTTGTCTGTGTTACCACACTTAAAATGATGTTTTCTAGCTCCATCCATTTTTTTCAAAGTTCAATTGGTCATTATTTTTCTCTGCTGTGTAGTACTCCATTTTGTAAATGCACCACATTTTTCTTATCCATTTTTCAGCTGAGGGGCATTAAGGTTGTTTTCATGTTCTGTCTATGACAAACAAAGCTGCTATGAACATAGTTGAGCACAAGTCCTTGGGGTACGATTGAGCATCCTTTGGATATATACCCAAAAGTGGTATTACTGAGTTTTGAGGAATGTTGTTTTCTAATTTTCTGAGAAATCACCACACTGACATCCAAAGGGGCTTTACCACCTTGCTTAACCACCAGCAATACAGAAGTGTTCCCTTTACCCTATAACCTCTCTAGCACAAGTTTTCATCAGTATTTTTGATCTTGGTCATTCTTATACGTTTAAGATGAAATCTCAGAGTTGTTTTTATTTGCATTTTTCTGATGACTAAGGATGTTGAACATTTCCTTAAGTGTCTTTCAGCCATTTTAGATTCCTCAGTTGAGAACTCTCTGTTTAGGTCTGTACTCCGTTTTTTATTGGACTATTCTTTGATGACCAATTTCTTGAGTTGTTTGTATATTTTGGAAATCAGATCTCTGTCTGATGTGAGGTTAGTGAAAAACTTTTCCCATTATGTAGGCTGTCATTTTGTCATGTTGACCATTTCCTTTGCTTTACAGAAATTATCACATGTACTTACTCATAAGTGATTTTTAAACATAAAGCAAACCAGCCCACAAATCACAATCCTAGAGAACTTAGACAACAATGAGGACACTAAGAGAGATTTACATAGATCTAATCTACATGGGAAGGAGAAAAAGACAAGATCTCCTGAGTAAATTGGGATCATGGGGACTTTGGGGGAGGGTTAAAGGGGAGGGGAGAGGCAAGAAGGGGAGCAGAAAAAATATAGAGCTCAATAAAAAAAATATGTGTTTCTTTTACATATGAGTGTGCTCTTTTATTCAGGGCATAGATATTCAGTATTGTGATTTCCTCTTGATGGATTTTTCCTGTGACTAATATAAATGTCCTTCCTTGTCTCTTTTGAATGATTTTAGTTTGAATTCTATTTTGTTAGATATTAGGATAGCTACAATAGCTTGTTTCTTAGGTCAACTTTATTGGAATTTTTTCCCAACCCTTTATTCTGAGGTGATGTCTGTTTTTAAGTTTTAGGTGTGTTTCATGTATGTAGCAGAAGGATGGAATCTGTTTCATATTCAATCTTTTAGCCTGTGTCTTTTTATATAGTTGAGTTGAGTCTATTTATATTATTTATTTAATTTATATTATGGATATTATATTATGTAATATTAATGATCAGTGATTGCTATCTGCTGTTAATTTAGTTTTTGTTGTTGGTGATGTTAATTTGTCTGTTTTTCCCTTCTTTGGGATTTGCTGTTGTAAGATCATTAATTGTCTCTGTTTTTGTTGATATAGCCAACTTCCTTGGGCTGGAGCTTTCCTTCTACTGTTTTGAGTAAGGCTGGGTTTGTGGCTAGATATTAGTCAAATCAGGTTTTTTCATGGAATATTTTATTTTGTTCTTCTATGGTGATTGAAAGTTTTGCTGGGTATAGTAGTCTATCCATGGTCTCTTAATGTTTGCATAACATTTGACTATATCTTTCTGGCTTTCAATGTCTCCAATGAGATATCAGGTGTAATTCTGTTAGGTCTACCTTTATATGTTACTTGACCTTTTTCCTTTGCAGCTCTTAACATTCTTTCTTTATTCTGTATGTTTAGTACTTTGCTTATTATGTGGCTAGGGGACTTTTGTTTAATCCAGTGTATTTGGTGTTCTGTACTTTTTTTGTATCTTCATAGTCATATCGTTCTTTAGGTTGAGAAAGTTTTCTTTTATGATTTTGTTAAATATATTTTCTATGCTTTTGAGTTGAACTTCTCCTTCTATACCTATTATTTTTAATTTTGATCTTTTCATGGTGTTCCATATTTTCTGGATATTTTGTGTTAACTTTTGTTGGATTTAGTGTTTTCTCTGACTCACAAGTCTATTTCCTCTATTGTATCTTCAGCGCTTGAGATTTTCTCTTCCATCTCCTGTAATTTTGCTGTTTATGTTTGCATTATTGGTTCCTGATCATTTTCTCATAATTTCTCTTTCTATAATTTCCTTGTCTTGTGTTTTCTTTATTGTTTCTATTTCAATTTTCAAGTCTTGAGTAGTTTCTTTCATATGTTTGATTGCCTTTTCTGGGTTTTCTTTAAGGGATTTGCTGATGTCTTCCAAGTTTTTGTTTGTCCTTTCCTCCATTTCTTTGAGGGAATTTCTTATTTCCTCTTTAAGAGTTTCAAACATTCTCCTAAAGTTACTTTTTAGGTAATTTTTTTCTGCTTCATCTATATTTGGTTGTTCAAGTCTTGCTGTTGTATGGTCTCTAGATTTTATTGGTGCCGTGTTGTTTTATGTGGTGTTGCATGAGTTTTTACCTTGTCTACTCATCTTTTCCTCTAATTAGTGTGGTTGGGGCTCTCTGTGACTCTGGTGATTAAGCTTCTAGGTGCCAGTGGATCCAAGGGTCAGATGGTTATTCCTTCTGTTATAGTCAGTGCCGCGGTTCTAGTTACCCTGTTGGTGACTCTGTGTTCCTGGATGTTGCTTAGGGCTCCTAGGGTTTGCTCTGCTCCCATGGAATTTGCTGTCTGAGGCCTGCTCTGTTCTAGATTGCCGGCTCAAACCTGTTTCTGTAAATGTCCCTGCTATGGATCTGCTCCTGAAGAGGTCCCTGGCTTGGCGTCGGTCCTGCAAAGGTTTCTGGCTCTGATTTTCTTCCCTTAGAGGTCCCAGACTCGAGTGTGCCCAGACCCACAGAAGTCCTAGATCAGGCCTATTCCCTCAGATGTCCCAGACTCATGACCAAATCTGCAGAGGTCCTTGTTCAGGCCTATTCCCTCAGAGGTCCCAGATTCACACCTGGACTGGCAAAGGTCCCTGGCTCTGGCCAACTTGCTCAGCAGTTGCTCCCCTACCTTCTCCTGTGGAGTTTGCCACCTCAGGCTTGTTCCTGCCTAGGTTGATGGCCCAATCCTGCTTCTGCAAATGTTTCTGGTCTGGATCTACTCCTGCTTCCATGAAGTCCACTGTCTCAGGCTCACTCTGGGAGAGGTTGCTGGCCTAGTCCTGCTCATGTGGAGTTTGCTGCCTCAGAACTGCTCTGGCCTCACTATTGTTTACTCTTATAAAGATTTATAATGAAAAGGAACAAGATGAACAAGTAAAATACAAAATGTACAAATTGAGGTGAAAAGGGGCACTAGGAAGTAGAATGAAGATAAGTCCTGTGGTTGAGGAGATAAACAGATTAAAGAAGTGCTAGATTTTAAATTACATGAAGGGAATGGTGACTTCAGTCCAAGACCCCTCCCAGATAAGTTTCTAATAAGTAAAAAGAAATCAAAGAAGAGTTTAGGTCCAGGCATGATGATGCAGATCTTTAATATCTGCACTCAGGAGACAGATGCAAACAAATCTATAAATTCAAAGACAGCCTGAAATACCAAGGAAGTTCAAGGATAGCCAATAGGAAGTGAAGGAAGCCATTGAAAACTGAAAGCTGTTGAAGACATAATTGAACAAAGGGTCCATGTTGCATTCCCAGCAAGCAGCAGAACTCTACAGCTTTGGCCACTTGGTTCTGACTTTTTTGTCACTGATAGAAGAAAGGTGTTATGGAATCTACCCCTATGACCAAGGAAAGACACTGATGCCAGGTGTGTGGCAGAGGTGTCCTTGCATGGCGTACCAGAGACATCATGCTGTGAAGCTATGAAGGTGAATCCTGGATTGCCTTGGAGACCCCAAAATTTGGAGATGCCTGAGTCGTGGGATACCTGGCAAGAAAAGCTACTAACAAGGAGCAGAACCAGTCCAGAAGAAGAGGTGTGTTACAAACAACAAAAACAGAAGGAATTAGAGATTTGAAGAGAGTTTGGACATCAATTATTGAGATGTGGAGTTTGCAGTTTGCCCCACTGTTTTTCAATCTTGCTTTGGGTTTAATATTTCCTCATTAGCTTGCTTTCCACACATTTTGGAAAAGTATATATAGTCTGTTATTATATGTTAGGAGAACATTAGTTTTTATTTTGGTTTTACATGTAAGAGATTGCCATAAGTATCATAAGAGACTGGACTTTTCAAGAAATTGAGATGGTTATAGACTATGGGGACTTTTGAAGTTGAAATAAATGCAGTTTGCAGTAGAATATAACTACAGTCCTATGGAGGCCAGGGAATTGAATGTGAGGGTTTTAATTCAGTTCGCCCCAAAGACACAGCTGTTTGAATGCTTGGGCCATAGGGAGTGGCACTATTAGGAGATGTGGCCTTGTTAGAGGAAGTTTGTTACTTTGAGTGCAGCTTTGAGGTATCATATACTTAAGCTTGGCCCAGTGTGAATCACAGTCTCTATTGCCTACAGAGCAAGATATAAGACTCTTAGCTACCTCTCCAGCACTATGTCTGTCTGAATGACTCTATGTTTCCTACAATGATGATAAGGAACCAAATTCTGAACTGGAAGTCACCCCCAATTAAATGTTTTCCTTTGTAAGAGTTGCCACAGTCATGGTGTTTCTTTGGAGCTATATAAACCCTAACTAAGATAGGAGTTGACAGAATAATGGAGATGGGTTAGAAGGAAGAAAAATTCACAGGAAAGAGAAAAGTAGAGTAGGCCATCAGGATCTTAGTCCCCTGGGGATGGGGTTAGGGAGAGAGGAATAACCACAGCAAGTTGTCTGTTATGGATTATACTGAATAATTATATTTGAAGAAGAGGAAGACTATAGATCTGAAAATTACCCACCTGTTTTCCTGGCATATTTGGTTCCCATGGAAATGTGACTAGTTGTTTCAGAGGCAGTGCCTGCCAGAGTTGGTGGCAGACACAAGGGTATAGGTTGGTGATGAAGGATTTAGGAGAAGATCTGAGTGATCAGATGACATTCAAAAATCTTAGATCCGTTATGTTCTTATTCACCATCCCCTCTTTAAATCTGCCAACTTCTTACTCATTGAAAAGATTTTGGCCAGCAATGTTCACCAAGAAACATTTGTAAAGTATTGTGTAATATGCATAAAAATTAGCTAGTGGCAACCCTCAGACTTCATTGTCAATATTATTAGTTAAAATAATTTATAGGTAAGAACCAGTATGTGTTCTACTCCCATTCTTGTTTTACTATATGCTATTTTTTCATTTATTCATTTTAGAAAATTACTACAGAGTAACTCATTTCTACACTCTTGCAGCAACTCTGTAACAAGACTTTTTTTTTCTTAAATTCTAAACATGAGTGTCTCGAACCATATGACTTGTTGGTCGATAACTGTTGGATCCAAAATTTGAATCCTCTTTGCATTCTCCATCATTCATGATTATCCAATTACTTTCAATTGCTTCCTATAAATTCTGGACTTTTAATTTTGAATCCTCTCAACTATTCTCAAAGGCTAAATTTGTAATGTGATTTCTGCAGTCATTCTGAAAACCACTGGTGTGTGCAGTGTGCTTGTTAACTCAGCTTTAGTTTGTATATTTCCCATGGACCACTGGCTTCTAAGATAACTCATTAAAAACAAATTGATTTTTTAAATGACAAATTGGTGGGCAGTCAACAAATAATTTTCTTTATACTATACATTTTTGAAAAAATAAGAGGACCTGACAGTAAAACATAAAGAAATAATCTATGTTGAAACTGGCACACTTAGTTCAGAGATATTGAGCTCAAAAATCATAGCTCCAGTGACTTCATCCTAAGGTTCTGCCTTGCTTCAGGATTCTTCTCATGTGCAAACAGAAAATGATATGAAATGCTTTTGGGTTTTTAATATATGTGGAACATAATGTTACTTTTGGTTCATGTCTTTGGTGAAATTGTTTGTAAAAGTCTAGTTCATTATTTTCTCCATTTTTTATGCCTGTGATTTAATTTTTTTTGTTTCCAGGCCTTTTGTGTCCATGTTTTATTTTCATTTATCAAAAGTAATAAGCTAAAATTTAAAAATTGAAGAATCTACGTAAGGCTTAGAATTTGGTTTGTAGTCAGAATGCCACAATTGTTATTTAGGAAAGACATTGTTGAGTGGCTGTGGTGATTTGAATGGGAATGTCCCTCTGCCTTGGTTTGGCTCAATATTGGAATATTCATTCCCCTGCTGATGGTGCTGTTTGGCATACTTATAGGATTTTAAGGTGGCAGCTTTTCTGAACCATATTACCAGGCTTGAACACTGAGAGAATGTATCATTCCCCACTCAAGTTTGCTGTCTGTCTCCTGTGTGTCTGTGTATAACTGGAGATGTGATTTCAACTTTCTGCTCTGATCATGTGCTACCACACCTACTGCATCATTAGGGACTCTCTTTGGGTTTAAAACCAATAAATTCTTCTCTTTGTCACATTTGACTGGAGTAGTTTTGTCACAGAAACAATGAATAACTAATAGAACAATAGCAAATTCCTCATTCTGAGTTAACAAAATGCTAATTCATTCGACAAACATCATACAACAATTAATACAAGCTGTTATATTCTTTATGTAAAAATTGTTTGCTAATAGCAATCAGTGTGGTAAGTACTGCTAGATAGTCTTCCATGTAGGCAAATCCCACACTGCATATTAGACATGTGAGGGGGAACAGCGTAGAGGAAAATATCTCTCAATACCTACCTGGTAGAGATGATGGACATAGGTTCTGGGGTAAGGCCATTGATCCTCCACATTCTGCTAATTATTGTGGTCTGGAGATAAGTGTTCATTACATTGACATATATCATATTCATTATTGTAAAAGAAAAGAAAAGAAAAAAGAGAAAAGACCCAAAAACTAAACAGGCTTACTCTAAAAATAATATCTTAATAAATTTGGGATTTATTTAGTGTTTAATTTTCATTAAGGATAAATAACATCAACAAAACAGACTGTTTGCAGCAGGCTTAATCCTACAGTTGTTAATAATATCCCCGTGAAATGCCTCTATCAAAACCTGAGAAGCTTATATTAAAATATGGAAATTAAATGTTTTCTTGTTTATTTTGTAGCGAATATTTAAAAATTCAATTTAACAAGAAATATTTATGAGCTAATAACTCAATTTTAAAGACTATAGAAAACGGCATCCAAAGCTGTGGCAACAAAGAAACTAAATGAAAATATTAAAACTATGTCTGAAAGGAGAGAAACAGGAGTTGCAATTTGAAAATATCTAGTATTGTTAATTACAGTTTTCTAGTTTGTGCAGCCACCTAACACATTCTTACAAATAATAGTTACAAGAAGAGCACTGAATCAAACTTGGAATGACTTTAAGCATAAGTGTCAAGCATAGTCTAATTTTCTCTGTAAATACAATTTGAAGAACACAGCAGAGGTAACAAATCCATTTCAATAACACTGCTTCATGTTGTACAATGCCGTGCACTCTAACAAAGTTTCTGGAGTGGCATGGTTATTTCTTAAAGCTGTTAGTCAATGTATGTTTTCAGGCAAACTCACAACACATAGAACACTGCCAACAATAAGGGAAAAACTGGTCTCAAAAGTCCATTTCTTAATACTGATTATTGTTGACTTTCATCCTCGTTTGTTACACATATTTGTGTATGTTTTGTCTGAAGATTTGACAAATATGGGTGTTGTTAATTATTTGCACTGAATTTTGGAGCAGTCTTAGATACATATATAGGTATAATATATATAATATATATTATATCAAACTTAAGGTTAACTTATTACTTTTTATCTTTTTATGACTACTTTCCTGAACAGAGCTTTGCTAATTTAGGCATTCATACCTTAAGGAAGCTGATTAGATAATTAGGTAAAGTCATAAAGGTCTGAGAAATAATTATGGTCTAAAGCCAGTTTTTTTTTTCCAAAGAGCATCAAGGTTTCCAAGTGACAACTGTATGCTGCAATACAAAGTAAAGGGGGCTAATAAAATGTGACTATATATTTTAGCATGTCTTAAAGTGACCCTCTGAGAATTATCTAATAATTAGACTGTGAGAGTGAGTGTCATGAGTGAAGCATTAGTTTTTTTTCATTATTCGGGCATGGAGGTCACAGATATTTTTAGTCATTTTAGTTAAAGGACCTTCATTATCAAATTGGTGTATGAGAACTTTAAAATTGACATTAGAGGATAAGCTTATTTTTTATGGAATATTTACTATGTAAAATCATGAGAAAGAACAGTTTAATTGGATTTATCTCTATTATTTTGATGTCAGATCTAAAGAATTATATATGAAATAGATAAAATAAAGGTATATTCTCTTAAAATATGCATTATAGGTCATATTATAACTGTGTACATTAAATTATAAACTATGTCCTTTAGCTTATTAAATCTTGAGTTTAAAATAGTTGTTTGTAGATGGAAACTTTTGATTTTCTGTCCTGTGATAGTTTCCACCAAGAGAGTCAGAGCAGTTCATATGCAGCCAGATTTAAAGGTATTTAGTAGCAGAACATCTTTCAGTTCATTTTCTCAAACAACTCTTTGTGTATTCAAGTTGTGGTCACACCTCTCATGGTGTTGCTCAATAAAAGATTGTTCTTTTCAGGTGCCCTCTCCTGTGTTTGTAGTTGTCTGTCATTTAAGGAGAATTTTGATGCCCCAATTTTGCACATAAAAGTGCAAAGTTCAGAGCTCATCTTGGAGGTCAATAAAAATAATAGACTTCATCTTCTCTACTTATTAAGTAGAATACGTTTTGCTACATTATTAAAATCATAAGGATTCATAGCTTACATTCAAAATAGTCTTGTTTATGTTTTAAAATCAAACATTTAATCATTTTTATAGGATTTAGTAACAGTAAAATTCATGAACAGTGTATGTATAAGGCAATTGTAAATAGTATAGCATTGACTAGTGTTATCTTTCATCCAATCTTCACATAATGATTTTGTTTTCTTGAATCTAATAATCACAGAAGGGAAGCTCCTCACAGTCTCATTGATATTTTCTTAATGTATGCCTCATTTAAGTTATATTCTTTTGTGAGATAGTATTGAAAGTTTATTTTAAGGCGACAGGATTGAAGTTTACCTAAATGTCATCCCATCTAAATGGACTACAGGAAGGCAGACCTCTAAGAAAACCTATATACGATTTTGATATAAAATTAAATGTATTAACAGGGTAATATATAATATTTTAATAGCTATATGTAATATCCACTGTTCAAAGTGGGGCAAATGTGAATGTCTGCAAACATTTTTGAAGTGTTTGTAGTGAAAAAGAGAAAACAAACAAAAGAAAACTTTCCTCTTTTTTTAAAACTCAAATTCTATTATCATTTTTTCTTTTTATTAAAAATAAATTTTCATACAATAAATCAAATTATGGTTTACTCTTCCATAACTTCTCCAAGATCCTCCACACCTTGCCACCCACTAAAATGTACAGGATTTTCCTCCCTCCCTCCTTCTCTCTCTCTCTCTCTCTCTCTCTCTCTCTCTCTCTTTCATTAGAAAACAAACAGGTATTTAAAATAAATTAAATAAAATAAGATTAAAAAAGCAAAGGGGAATAGAACAAAGTAAGGACAGCTAAAAAGAAGAGAGAGAGAGGGAGGAGACAGAGAGAGGGAGGAGAGAGAGAGGGAGGAGACAGAGAGAGGGAGAGAGAGAGAGAGGGAGGAGAGAGGGGGGGGGAGAGAGAGAGACTGTGCAAGAGCCTAAGGGGACGGACGACACCAAGGAAACAAAGCCTTCTCTGATGCTACTGAACTGACATTAGACTATGGCAGCATGCTCAGGACTTGCACAGGTAAGCCAGATGGCATCCAAAAGCTGAGTGGGAAATTGAGGTGGACTCCAAGTCTTCATCCATAACCCAGAATGAATCTCCATTTGAAAATTGCTTGCATTATTATTTTTATAGCCATCTTACTGTGTAACAGAATACTGGAACCAGTTCTATTTTGTTGCCACTTAAATCTTGTTGCTTGTAATTACTTTTTCTCCTTTCCGTCTGTGTCTGCTAACTACTATGTTTTCAGTTTCAAGAGCTAAACTAATTTAGATTCCACACATAGGTGAACTCATATGATCGCTGTGTTTTTGTGCCTGGCTTATTTCACTTAACACAAAAACCTCCAGGAATATCACTGAAACAAGTAAGTAATTTCCTTTTAAAGTGCTTTTGAATCAAATCTACAGAAGAAGTTTATTAGATAAATCTTAACTATGATATCACAGCCACAAATTTTAAGTAAAGCAGTATGAGACACTATTCTAGTACAGTACATGAGAAATATCTAATAAGAGAAATAGCGAATATATTTGTCTTATTTTCGTAATTTTTGCTTAAGCTGTTTAATAACAATCTGGATCTTAAAAAGATGAATAAAGTATACTTTTAAGTAAATTTTATGATGTTACCTTACAACTTATGTTTAAAATTTCTACAGTATACAATGTTCATCCTCTTGTGACACTGAAAATGCAAACTTAAATAGATTCTAGCAGCAGTTTAAGGCTTATTAAGAATTTTAGACTAGAAAATAATATTTCATAGTTTTATTAACTTTAATTTTTATACTGTAATGGATAGGATAAAACATAATCCCCTAAGAAAAGTGCTACAAGTTAACAAATCATAATGAATGTTTCTTGGATTGATATTTAAATTACAAGAAAAAGAATGAATATTACAAATTAGTTATGATAAAAAATCACAATTTAGCTCTCTATCTCTCTGTTCATCTTTTTACATGGCCTTTAAGAAATTTATGAAAAAATGTATGTATGGGAAGGCATTTCTAAATAAAATTTAACTACTAACATTAACTATAAAAATAGTGACTTTAAATGTATACCACATTCTGAAAGTCATATGTAACATGCAATCTGTAATAAAATATATAATTTCTCAAAGATATATTATCTTAGCTTATGTTTCCTCAGAAAAATGTCCATACAGAATGAATAGAATCAAATAAATTTAAATGCCATTTACAATGTAAGAGGCATTATTTAAAAAGTCAGAGGCTGAGCAAAATAGTTTTATTCACAGAACAGATGCAGTATCTGCCCTTGAGGGCAATTGGATCTATTTATAGAAAGGCTAAAAATAAACAAGTAAGTTTCTGGATGCAGATTCATCTTGCCATATTGACCTAGATTATTATGTAAAATTTCTTTTAAAACCACTTGTGAAATGTGAACACACATGCATTTCATATGGAAATAAAGTCTTGCAGGATATTAGCAAAATCTTTGATTTTATTAGAGACAGAAAGGTTAGGACATTAAATAAAACATCAGAAGCACAACCAATATTTAATACTTTCTGACTTCAAAGCTTCTTGCTTACTGGAATATTATTCATCTTACTTATTTCAGATAGGAGAAATAATAAAAATTGAATATTCATCTTGGACCACATTTCTAATTTAATTACCCACTCTAAATTTGTATTGAAGTCAAATTTGAAAATGAAAAGCTTCCTTCCTCCAGATTAAAGTTTTGGACAGGGATTAAAAATGTCAAATTGGAAAGTATCATACCTAGAATTACTATTATTAGAATCCATTTCATAAATTATATAGGAATAAGACAACGTGTTACTAAAAATAGATGGAAACAACTCTCAAATTGATTGAAATTTTAAGACATACTAATAACCACAGGGCAAACAAATGTTAGAGTTTCAAAGAACTGAGGTAAAAAAGTCTTGATAAATAGAAAGAATATAAAGGCGTTCTAGTTGGAGAAGAAACATAATTCATCATTCATTTCAGACATTTTCTTTGCTCTAGTAACAGTAATGAATACTGTGTACTTAAAGTTAATTCTTAATTATAAATAAATATAATTATTTTATCCTGTTTTGTAAATATTTTAATGAAAATACAGAAAGGACAGGTATTGTAGTCTTAATGGATGCTACGTGGATGAAAGATAGTATAAACTGGGTATTCTGTATCCTAAATCAGTCTTTTTTTTAAAGATTTATTGCTTTGAATATTTGTGTGTGTGTGTGTGTGTGTGTGAGAGAGAGAGAGAGAGAGAGAGAGAAAGAGAGAGAGAGAGAATGTGTGTGTATGAACTGTAGGTGCTATGGAGGCCAAACGAAGGCACCAGATCCCCTAGAGTCAGAGTTATAGGTTGTTGAAAGTTGCTAGATTAGGTATTGGAAAACAAACTCTGATCTTCTGTAAGATTAGTAATTGTTTTTTAAACTGAGCCACCACACTTCAGGCCTTACAGTCTGATCTTAATCACTATGACAGACTGCTTTAAAACAACAGACAATCAGAGCAGTATCCTAAGTAGTAGCAACACATATAACCATGAATTAGTAAGCTTGTAAATGAATGCATATTAGTTTCATTCTCTGTTGCAAGTGGTTCATACTCAGACTGCTGCCCACTGCATTCCTGGAACTAGTCCAAGCAAAAGCTAGGTTTCCAGCTTCAGATACAGTTGCTCTGTGGATGTAAATAACATTTTTAATTATAGCATTTGTTAAATCTGCTTCATAAGTAAGTAAAAAATAATTTGAAGACTTGTGAAAAAGACAAGGAAGATGAAAAATAGATGTCATTTTATCTGTCTATTTTGTGCATTTAGTGTCTTAAGTTTTGACTAGAAATGTAGAAATTCTGCAAATTTTTGATTTGTTGGCTTTAGTGTGGTGGTAAATAGAAATTGGAATGAGCACAGGGAAAAAATATTAACAGATGTCCACCACTAGGATAAGAATCCATTCAGTAATTATCTAGTGGGTGACATTAACTGTCTGGTTCCTCACCTCAGCGTACTCTTAGTATTATGGTGAAAGGAAAAGGAACATTGTGGGCAAGTCCTATTTACAAATAGGGAAATCCTATTGTCAGTAGATTCATCACTGTGTACTTTAGGGCAAGGTATGATGATTACACGCTTTCTGAAACAAGCTAAAGTATTCCATTGAGTCTCTCCCCAATTCCATAACTGACTATTGACAACACCAGTCTTGTACTCTCCCAGAGCAGATGATTGCAACTGATGTAAGTTCATGATTATAGTGTCTCTGTCACATACAGCACATAGTCTTTCGCTGGCATACCTGTTTTCTGACTCTTACATTATCCCTGCCACTTCTGCAATAGTCCCTGTGCCTTAGAGGAGGTCATATGTATATATGTCTTTTTAGGGCTGATTATTCAATCATCCTATTGCCTTAGCACTGTGAGTAGTCAAAGGTCTTCCTATTCACTTGTTTCTTGGAATACACATCTTCTCTAATTACGGATGAGGGTAGCACTTGATAAGGTTATAAACACAGATGAGAAGATGGCAGTTTGATATCTTGTCAACTTAAGAAAACGACAATAGTAAGATCCATCCTAGGGCCTAGGACTCTCTTAGGTATTGAATCTGAATTTTTAAAAATTAAATATAAATTAATAGTTAAATTAAAAGATTAATCATTGGAAGGGCATGGTGGTATATGCCTTTAATCACAGCACCCAGGAGGCACAGACAGCAGTATTTAAGTTAGTTTGAGGCCAATCTGGCCTACATAGTAAGCTCTATGACAGTCTGGACTCTAATTTCCTTAAAAATTCTAACACTTGTTTGTAAAATTTCTCAAATTATGCTAACTTATTAAGACATTTGGGAAATAATTAAAGAAGTTCCTACATTTAAATGAATACATAAACACAGGCACACACACAAAGACACAAAGGAGTATGCATGCATGAAACAGCATTTCATGGTTGGAAAAGACCATAAATTTGAAAGAATAGAAGGTATAAGGAAGGGTCAGGAGAGAAGACTGGAAAAGGGAAAGTGTTGTAAATATGATATCAAAAGATGAGAAGTAATAAAATTTTAGAGTAAAAATCTTTAAAAAGATGATTCATCAATTCCAGTGCAACTGCATAGTGTGGAATTACCTTCATATTGAAATTTTTTCGTTAATTTTTTTTCTTTTTGGGAAAATCATGAAAGGAGATTTATTCACTGTAACAATACTGGGGAATGAGGCCAAGAAATCCACTGACTCCTCAGTCTACCAAAAATCCATTTTGGGGGGCACTGATGTGAGGTTTAGTAAGTTAGTGGCTAAACAATACCAGTTAAATTAGGGTCAAGTCTGTCATTGTCTTTTTTCTGTTCTGTCCTTCAGCGAGCTCTACAACTTGTCTGTAGATGGAAGTTTCTGTCCCACCCAGTACCATCAGCCATTCACTATCAAATAAAAAACAGAAAGGCTTATATTAATTATTTGGCCTATTGCTCAGGTTCGTTAGTAACTATCTCTTACAACTTAAATTATCCCATAATTCTGATCTAGGTGTAGCCATGTTGCTTGGTGCCTTTTTTGTTAGTAAGGCATTCTCATCCTGCTTCCTCTGTGTTTGGCTGTCAACTGTGTTGCTAACCTTACCTCTTTCAGAATTCTCCTATTCTGGTCACCCTGCCTATACTTCCTGCTGGGCTATTGGCCAATCAGCATTTAATTAAACCAATATGAGTGACAAACCTTTAACAGCATACAAAACATTACCCCACAGCACTTTTCAAATCTCTGTTTTGTCTCCTGGGAATATTTTATTCAATATTTTATTTTTATTTTTAAAAATTTCATGCATGATTTCTGAATCTACATCATTCTCATCTCTCCCTCCAACTTCTCCAGTGCTTCCCAAATCATGATTTTTCCTATACTTATTATTATTACATGTACACATACACACACACACATTCACCTATATACACACCATCTACTGGTCAATTTATCATTGGTTTTATGTATATTTGTCCTGTCTCATGACAGCTATGGCAGCTATGTGGAAGTGTATCATCAGTACAGTAATCCATCCCTAGAAAAACTGATTCTTCATCAGCAGTTATCGACTACCTGTACCTCTTCATTAGATGGTGGGAACATGTGGACTTTCTCTGTCTATTGCTGCCTGTCAACTAGCATTGTTATTTTTCTGGTCTTTAAGCAGTTATATTTTTTGAGATTACATGAGTGCATTTTCCTTTTTATGTCTATGATGCACTACCAGTAGGTGCCAAGGTCTTCTGGCTTCTAGTCTTTTTACCCAAGGCCTCCAAGATTTTTCTGAACCTAAAGTATAGGAGTTGTGTTTAGATATATCAGTTGTGGGTAGACACACTACAGTTATTACTTCTGTGCATTTGACAGCTTTGGATGTCTACATTTATATGTTGATATCAAGAACATTAACAATAGGGTACATTGTTTTCAAAGATTATCATATTTCCTCACTGAATGTTCAACTAGGAGTTATATTCTTTGGAAAATATTCAAGTTATTTCATATTATTTTAGCACATTTGATGTACAAAAAATGGAATGCAAGAATTTTGTACATATATCTTTCTGTTTCTCTGCCACTGTCTGTTTTTCCATCTATATTTCCCTCTGTCTCTTTATATCCTTTTCATATATATGTTTTTATATACATATATATGAATATATATCTGACTAAAGAAATCTATATATATATATATATTTCTTTGAATCATCCACATTATTTTCTGCTGTTTAACACATTTCAGTGCCTTGAGAGTCAAAGATCTTCCTTTTTTTCCCTTTGGACAACATCTGAGTTTATGATTTTGTTTACACGCAGAAAGCAGTAAATAATTTTAAAAATGAAACACTTTAAAAGAAATGAAGTCATTATCAACCTGCTGAATAAGGAAGCAATTCATGTTATCTGGGACCACAAAGGTCTTTAGAAACAATGAATAAAAAGACTAATTGCCACTGAAGTCATTAGAAAATGCATTAGTATGTTTACTCAGGCTTACTTAAAAACAAAATACAATAGCAGGGATGTTTATGTGTAATGAGGGACTCCGGTTTATATACAATATGCCTCTTGGTTCCAGATTCATATGTCTCCTTTTTTCTTCAAAGGTAAGCCTCATAGTCACTGTTTCTAAATTCTAAACTCTAGAGTAAGTTTTTATACCATTGTACCTTTGCTTAGAAAAGACATAGAAAGAATACTATAGATTGCTGACAAATTTCAATTAGTAACAGAAGTTTTATAGATGTTTACCTGCTCTAGGGAGCTGAGTAAAATAACAAGAATGCTACTGCTATGTATTACTAGCATTGACACAATTCATCAACCATTTTCTTATTATTGGAATTATGCTAAATAGTCTACATAGACTAATTCAGTTAATTCTTTTATAAAGAGTGATGAGGGTTGTTATTGTCATTTTGGTTTATCTAATTCGCCAAGTTTGCTTGGTGACCATACTACATGTCTGAGACTCAAATACAGCTCTCCTCACAGTGTCATTCACAGTAATAATGCTATCGCTCAAGTCATTTAGATCTCTCCTTTTTCCACAATGAAATGTGTCTTGATCATTCATTGTGAACACAGCCCTCTGAGTTACAATTTAATATAGAGTTGCACATACTTTTAGTTTTTATAACATTGACTCACCTGCAATTATTTTGCTTATTTGCTAAGGTGACAATAATTCAGCTCTTTCTGATAACAATACTTGGCTACCATATTCAGTTTTGCAGTTGTCCAGGATAGAAGGTACAATGTATAGTACTTATTCTGTTAAGCCAATATTGTGAATGTGAATGAATAATTGTGTTCCTGAATACTCTAAACATTAGTTATTAGTAGTTAATTCCTTATATGTTCAATATAGACCAACTCCCATTCCCATATACCCAATTCCCCTTGTATATAGTTACCTAATATTTTTTCGGCCTCAGTAAATCTTGTAAAAAAAAACTCATTTTTACCATCCAGGTTTTTAAATTTCTTTTATTTTACTGCAATAATTTTAGCATTGTTCAATATTTTTTTCAGGATTTCAATGTTATTTCTGCGTCCTCTATACCCATCTTTTAGCAGTCGCTATCACACATCACGTAAGGGATTAAAAACAATAGCTGAGAGCATACGGATTCCTGATGGAAACTACTCCACTTAAGCTATGTGATGTGGATCAAGTACATATTCCCTTTGGTCCAAGGGAACTTGACTGTGGCAGGGGAAAAATCATGATGGCTCTGCTAATTAGGCACACTGAGTAGTTTTGGTTTGCTTATTGAAATGTAATTTAAAGAACAAAACCAAGATATTCCTTGTATAAATATATGCTTTTTCCACGTTTTAGAGTTCTGGTTTGTAGCATGAGGGGGCCTGCTTGGTGGGGTTTCTGTCCTGTCCAGTACCCCACAGCCAGCATGTCCCAAAGAAAATCANTTCCTGTCTGGTTGACCTGACTATACTTCCTGCCTGGCCAATCAGCGTTTTATTAAAATACATGATTGACAGAATACAGACAATTCTCCCTCAACACTGGTTTTAGTTCTATAAATGTTTCCACATAGTGTTCCACTGCTAACTTTGTTGTGCTCCAATTTTAAGTACAAAATTTACTTAATGAAGTTTTGTGTAATTTATACTATAGTTTTAGTAGAGATTTTAACACTTTGGAAGTGATTTTACTTACTATCAAATAAATGATTGGATGGTTCTTAGTTGAGTCTTACAATGACATGTAAATTATTCTACCAGGCATCACCTGATGCATAGTTTAACACAGCTTATTCTGTGTTTTTGTTCCTCCAATCACCTAATTTCATTGATCTTGGAGAGTATGCCTTGGTGGCACCTGTCACTATTTCAAATATAGGAATTTGTGACATTTCTGAACATAATCCAAAATGGATCTGAATTAAATGTGAGGGGATATTCCTATAAAAGTAAATTTCATATGAAAGTAAGACTTGTTGAAATTATCTTCATTATATTCATTCCCATTTAATAATGTGATGCTCTACCAAAGATAGAAATGGGACACCATGGATATTGTCAATCTTCATTCAATGATATTCACTCTAAGATTCAAATTCAACATATGCAATTTGAGTACCAATGCTCAAGAAGAAAAAAAGAAAATGTGTGATTTAATTTTTACCCTTTGACACTGATTTTATTCAGGACCTAGGTGTTTCCATGAATCTGTCTTTGAAATCATAAAAATGTTTAACTGTAAAAAGTTGTGATTAAATATTATCAATTATCTTGGAAACCATTGGATTTTTTGAGCAATCATTATAAACTGTAGTATCTGCATGAAGTGAAGTTCGACAGGTAGGTTGATAGATATATGAGATAGATAAAATTTTCAGGCCTCGTGAACTTATATAGGAAACTAACCATTAGTGTAACATTGTACCCTTTGAAAAGATACTACATGATGCCATTTTCAGTGGTTTATTGTTCCCAAAGAACATCCTTTGTCATAAAGAGGTATTTACAATTTATTTTAATTACTTTCAGCTCAGTAACTTCATTGTATTTTATAATCAAATAGCAAAACCTAAGTTTTAAGAAAAAATCATTATTTTCTTAACATTAGGCCTATACTGTACATATCAAATCAATTTTGTGAATGAAAAGGGTGTATTCTGATATTTCAAGGTTACGTTCTCATTTATCCTTCCAGTCCTACTTTTTTAGATTTATTTTATTATTATTATTATTATTA
>LOEQ01011512.1:6405-35545 GCA_001685075.1 Bramus lutescens
CTATCTATCTATCTATCTATCTATCTATCTATCTATCTATCTATCTATCAACATCATCATCATCTACTTAGCTACGTATCTATTATCTATCTAATGTTCTATATATTTATTTGTTGACATTTTCTATAATTACCTTATCTAGCTGGTGTTTTAATAGAATGAATTTTCCATGTTGTAAAGCTTTATTCACAGGAAATGGATTCTAACATTTGAAACAAAACTGCCAGTTTAGCTCTGAGCATTCTTAACCAGTGTAGAAACCCCTTAATTGAACCAAGGGATTAGAATTTAGAAATAGTGCAATTTATTCCAGCAAAACGCTCTGGATTGTGGTGGAGGTAGTAAGACGCATTTTAATTTAATCTCCCAAAGCTACCTAGAAAAGCACCAAATAAGCAAGGAGTTGCAGAGTCTTTATTATGTTCTAAGCAATGCTCAGCAAAGCTCTTGAGGAACAGGGAGTTGAAAAAGAACCTGCACTCCTCAAGGTTAGTTGAGAAAGGCGTTTAGCTCAGAATCTCTCTCTCTTCCTCCCTTTCATACTCTCTCCTCTTCTGCCTTCCCTCCAGTTCATCCCATATGCATATTAAAATATACACACGATGTCTCTGCAAGTGCGAGTCCACTCTTGGTGCTTACATCTATATTAATATATTAAATTATGTTCAGTAAGCCCCAACATTGTTTGAAAAGAGAAAGCTCATAATCCAATAAGAATATCAACAATTCTGTTTGATCAAGTGCTGATATTATTAACAGAATCTAGGATATTCTTTTTAGACATCTGTCTGTATAACTTTGAAAAGCATTTTGAATATTAACTTTTCATTATTTTAAACTCCATATTTAGAAAATTTTGGTTATTCAGAGTGATGTACTACCACTTCTATAGGGTCTATGTGGAAATCCTTGCATAGCTCCAGAATTCTGGATTATTTTCTGTAATGTCTACATTCCAGTGCTGAGGGAAAGATCTGTCACTCACCAGAAGGGTATCTTCAAACACATGAACAAGCTGAAAGTGTCTGATTTTCATCAATGTAGTTGACACCATTTAGTCATCTTTTAGATAGCTGTTACAGAGGTATTTTCTTTTTCATTTCTTTTAAATGAAATTTGAGAAGTATATTAAAGTCCTCTGAAAAGTGATCACAGTAAAAGCTGAGGAGACAGAACACATCTGTCTAGATCGGTTGCAGTTTGCTCATGGTATCCAAAGTCCTGTATAAGGTCCATACCCATTAAGAAAGCAACTTAATACAGCTTATTTCTCCACAGTCATAGGGTGTCTGCATACCAGGGAGTTATGTATGTATACAATAGGGAAAATAATTGATTTTTCAGGTCATAAGATAATGAAAGAATGAGCTAAATTCTGATAACCTGTTACATATGAACATAAGAACAAAAGACAAAATGGTATGTTGTTTGAATCATCTTATAATTTGATTAATATGATAAATACACTCCCCTGAACATATGCAATGAGATGCAGTGAAGAAAATAGTTCATTATTCTGAGTATAAATAATAAAATATGTTGGGCCAAGATATATTTTATACATGAATAAAATTCTCAAAGACTAAATAAGGTATATTTTCAAGTGGAGCTATAGACTGGCTGCAGCAAAATATTAATACTAAAATATGCTTCTGATTTTTTTCTCATAATGAAGGAAACTGGAGGCTGATGATTGTAGGGAAGTTTTGGAAATTCATACTACATGTCTAATACTCTCTACAGATCAAGCTAGTAGTCATGTTTACTCAGCTGCCACTTAGACTTTAGGAATCTTTTCATATACGGAGCAGCAATATCTGCTATTGAATAATTCTATACTAATTTAGGGGATAGGTAGTAAATACCTAATAACCACCACCACTAAAAACTCCACTCGAATTGAAAGCTTATATTTACCCACCAGATAGGACTGCTTTTGAGTCTACTATGTACAGTCTTGGTTAGTAAGCATATGACACACTGTAGTGGCACAGAAGGCAGTGTGTGACCTGGAGAACACTAGATGTGATTTAAGTGGGAATCACTGTGTCTAAGCACAGCAGCTGATACACATGCAGCTATTATCTTTATTTTTCCAGTAAAGTAAAGGGGCCCTTCAGAGTGTAAAAGACCTAAATGAATAAGAAGTTTGGACATAGGTCATCATAATCTCTGCCTGTCTCCATCAGTACTCTGTATCTTTTGTATCCATGTATAAGTGCATTTGAGCATGTATGCACAAGTGTGATGTGCATCTGTATACATGTCTGAAAATAAATGCTTATTCCATTCACTCTTGAGTCTCTGCTTAAGGACTGACTGAATAGTTTTATTAAAAATTTGGAAATCTGAAAAGCAGATTGCCATTGTATCATGTTATCTGAACTATATAATCAGCGTGAATTAGCATGCTTATTTTGTGACTCTAAATACTTTTCTGAACAGGAGTCAAAACATTTCATGGAGATGGTGTTTCCCTGTCCAGAGCTTAAATGTACTACAGTCAGTTATTTGTATCTTTATCTGATGACTGTATTCCAATTAAAACACATAAAAATTATGGAAAATTAGACACACTTTATGGGAACCAGACTTTTGTATTGTGTTGGCTTTCAGGATAAGCTTGAAATTCTTTGAAAAGAAAGGCTTTCTGACAGTTATTTATCTTGTGCAGCCATAAACCTTTGGATTAATTGCATGTTTTGTACAAACGTCAGCTACTGATTAAGTTTTGATCACTCTATTTATGTCCTGTCTCAGCTTTAGGTGAGTTACGATATTGTTTATCATCAGTCTTTTTTGTTGACCCCTGTAAAATAAAAGTGTCAGATACCATCAGAAAACTATTTTTTTTCCTTATAGATCGTCACTAGATGCAAGAAATATTCTTCTCTGATAGAAGTATAGAAATAGTAAAGGCAGTAAAAACAATGCTTGAATTTGTTTTGTTAAATTTTACTAACCTGACAACCCTAAAATGTTTAGCTAACATAATAAAGTGTATTGATGCAAGCTTGGGAGCTGGAGAGTTGGCTCATAAGAGTACTTGTTGCTCTTATAAGGAATGAAGTTCATTCCCAGAATCCATGTTGAGCAGTTCACAAATGCCCTCAACTTCATTTCCAGGGTCTCTGATTCCCTTCTGGCCTCGGTACTCACCTGCATATGTACACCCGCAAAGACACCCATACATAAAAAGTAAAATAAATATTTAAACAGTATAATTACTAAGTATGTGACTTTACTTGTGAACACTTCAAATTCTCACTTGAGGGCTGGCTGTGCAGCACTTATAAAAATTCTGTAAATTAGTTTATATTCTTACACATAAATACAAGATTTTATCCCCTGTTTCCATGGCTGACTTACTCCTTGCCTGTTCACAGTATTTTAGAGCTTGCAACATGCTTTTCTATCCATGAGTTTATTTAGCATTTCCAACCTACTATGGGTCTCTCTTACCCCAGCTGAGGCTTCATTATCTGTATGTAGTATCAGCACTTTTACTTCTAAAGTCAATGACTGTTTGAAGCTTTCATGATAGTCACTAATTCAACTTTGGTGAACACCAGTTTCCTCATTTCTAATGTTTTAATATAGCTAGTTTTCAGGACTGTGTAAATATTTACAAATCATTTTATTGTTGAACCTAGCTCATCAATAAAAGGAGAGATGTTAATAAGACAAGCCTGACTTTTTTCCTGTGTTAATAGGACTTTTTTTTTTGTCAAGATGTCATTACTACAGCGGAAGTCTTCTGCTTCACTTGTTCCCACAGCAGCTAGAAATCTATGCCTCTTTCCTATACTTGCAGCCTGTATACATGGCACAGGAATATAAACCTTGCAGGACCCCGCTGTCTATTGTCTGCACACCTGGCAATTCCCAGCTTGCCTGGAGTTTTACATATTGTTTTATATTAAAAAATAGCAAACAACAAAAAGATTTCGTGTGAGAGATGATATCTTTGTTAGTGTTTCAAATTCTGTAAGAGTCACGATGACTACAGCAACAGGAAATCATTTAACTGGGGTTAGGTCAAAGTTTCAGAGACTTAGTCTATCATCATCATTGCCGGAAATTTGGTGGCATATAGGCAGGTATGATGGTAGAGAAGTAGCTTTAAATTCTACATCTTGGTCAGCAGACAACAGGAAGTGAAGTGGGCATAGTTTGAGAATAGGAGACCCCAAAGCGCATTCTCACAGTGATGCACTTCCTCCAACAATGCCACATGTATTCCAACAAGGTCACACCTCTTAATGTGTTATTCCCTTTGTGAGCCATTTTATTTTTCAAACCACCACAGAGGGTATGTGCCATGGCATATGTGGCTGATGGAAGAAAACTCACGGATGTCAGTTTTCTTCTAACACATAGGTGCTGTAGGCTAAACCCAAGTTGTCAGGGTTGGTGTTAAGTTTCTTTACCTTCCAACCCAGACAACCCCATAATGTCTAGACTTAAGCTTCCCATCACCAGGATGTGTACACATCTTATGTAACAGCTATGACTTAATGTTTTTGTGAGCACCCTGCTCAGGAATTCTGCAAATCTAATCCCCTATCGTCTGTATCAGAAGTCATTATGGGTGACTTCATGCCCTTCTGTTGTAGGTATATCACAGTCTCTCCATATGTACTTTGTCAATTTACTTTCGTTGTTGTTGTCCTACAAGACAATGTGTACCAATTTCACTGAAAAAAGAAACAATCTCTCAATTTTGAGCTTTGCTCTGCTATAATTAAAATCATTGTGTATAGTACTGAAAGTAGGACTCTAAGGATTAGTCCAGTCTGATAGAGGGTGGGCATTAATGAATGTCTTCCTGGAGCACATGCAGCACTAATTAAATTATCTCTAATTGAATGATTGCTTTTCTATTAGTTCTTATGTCATGAGGTCATTTCAATAGATACTTAAAGAATGAATAATTTGTGTGGCAATTTGTAACCATCCTTCCCAAAGATAACTTAAATACATTTTCTAGGCTGCCAATAATCTGTCACAAATGTACTGCTGAATTCTTATTTGATTTACAAAATTGTTCTTTTGACTTTTAGTATGACAATAATTCATATGAATCTAGTCATGGAAAAAGTATGACCAATTTTAGATGTTACAGATCTTAATTCAACATTCTCTCATCTATCCAAAGTGTCCGTATTGTTAATATTAAAAGAAAATTCAATTTTTGTCTCACTGTTTTTCACATAATTTTTATTTCCATCACAGTTTAGGAAATAACTTACATTAATTTAGGTTTAATGGTGCTTTTGATTTTATTAAATGAGCATCATTTAACAACAGCTATAGATAATTACCAAAATATGGAAAGATTGATAATTCCTTCCAATTTCTACCTTTATAAAGTTGGGAGTAAGGTTACTAAGGATCCTGCTAAGGGCAAGTAAGTAGGTATTTTAATGCTAAAAGTATTTTCCAAAGGGCTGATGTGTATATAAAGTTACAGATACTATGGTAGCCCACATAAGACTTACACATTCAAGTCTGACAGAATTGTAGCAAGGAAAAAGGAAGTGGGAAAAAGTACTACACAAACTATACTAAAGAAGGCGTTTGGAATTGACACTTGCTGAGAGAGGGCAAAGCAGTTTTCATGAACAGAATGACATGGGTATATCAAACACACTCTTTCTAGTGTAGACCTCATGCTCAAGAACAGTTGATGAACCCAAAATGGACGCCATGTTTTGTTGTGTATACTTCTGTTATGAGTTGGTGTTATGTCTTTTTGTTTTGTTTTATTTCTTTTTTATTTTTTATATTTTATGAAAGAGAAAGAATATAAAGCTGTGTTGGTAGGGAAAAGGGGAGATGAGGATGATCTTCGAGGACTAGGACAAAAGGAGAGAATATGATAAAAATATATGAAACTTTAAAAATAAAAATTTAATAAGAAGACAAGAGGTATGAGTTTTAATATTTGTGATGGAAGTCTATAGTAAAGTGCAAACCTCATGCCACTACTAGCATAGCCTAATAAGCAGCATTATAGTCTAGGACTTGAAACCATATTAGAAACCTAAAGACATGAAAAAAGTATAGCTGTCAGGGGCCATGAGAGATACAGCGGGAAGCAACTAATATCAGATGTCAACCAGCCAGAGGAATGATTCTGTGATAAAGGTTAATACTGTCCAGGTCAGACCTTCAGGACATTGTGCTCTGGAAATTGTTGCTTACATTTGCTAAAGCAGCTTGATATCTCCCTAATAGTGTATAATCTCATGTGATCTGTAGATATAATCTCATAATTACATCTCAATCTTATGGGCACATATATTAGTGGGTAGTCAGGAAGATGATTTTTCATTTGGTTATATAATTTTGATATATAGAAAACATACTAGGACATGCTTTATAACTAGATCTATTGTCCAATGAGGACTGTAGACACTTAAATGTCTGTTTTGTTCCGTTTACTCAGACTAACTGCACATAATTAGCTTACTTTACCTCAGAGCAAGTTCAATCTAGACTAAAGGATTTTTGTAAATAGATCATAAGTTTACAACTTTACACTTATGCACAAGGTCAATGTCACAGATGTTCAACCTAGTTTGCTACACAAAGCACCCTAAGAAAAGCATGCCAATTCTTCACTTGCCAAATCAGCTGACAATAGACCTATGTGTCAAAGTTTGTCACTGGGCACTGTGCCTCCTCCTGTCTGGTCTTACTCCTATAACCTTGGAAACTTGTGTTTCCACAGTAAATGACTTAGCTACTTATTGCTTAGACTAAGGATGTGTTTTTGACCAATGAGAGGTAATTCTTGAAACATTTTTATTGCTTGAAGACTCCTGTAAGAAAGAAAATTATTAGGCTAGAGGGGAAAAAGGTTAGGCAGAATTAGAATAAGTACAGGAGAATTAGAAAAGAAGCAAAAGAATAGAGAATTGTTTGAAACAGCACAGTGTGAAACAATTCATTTGCCCTCATATAACCTAAGCACTTTTATTTGCTGCAATGTCCAATCTGAACCCTGACAGGGGCCTGGGGGTTGGACTCCAAAGGTCCTCATTAGACAGCATTAACATAATAATGAACATATAAACCTTTGAATTCAGATAATGCAGTCTATGTGATTTCAGGGGGTTTGAATCCCAGTATGATTTGTTTTCTAGTCTGGAATCAGGTAACATATGAATGTTCTATACTTGTATACTCATTGGACAAAGTAATCTATATATGTTGAACTATTCAAATGTAAAAATTAAGTTATTTTAGTCATCTAATTCTTCTTGTTCTTCCTTGTTCTACCAATTTTGGAAATAAATTTGTCACAACATTCAACTTTGACTCTAGATTAGCATTTATTGTACCTTCAATTTGGTCTGTATATGTTTAGAGATCTGTCCCCAAGTTAGAGATCTGTCTATCTTATTTACATCCTTAGCCATTTAAGCTATGCAACAGCTGACAGACAATAGGTACGCATTGGTTATATTTTGGTAAAATATGGTTGAGTTTAACGTGCTTCCATTTACCAGTGCAGATAGTATCAAGACAACAAATTACTCAAAGCTGTAAACTGAAGAAATTAAGACAGTCTTGGCACACTCTGCTAAACAACAAACTTCTCATGCCCTTGAAGGCCCTGAAACATCTGTTTCTTTTCAGGTTTGGCAAGTATTTACTTCATATGCGTTTGAATTAGTGTCACTGCCTTCCCACTTACATACATATATATTTTCAAGAATACATGCAGACAAATACAAACACTCATACACACAGTTGCACACATTCAGGAAAAGTTTGAGCATATGTACAAAGCTTTCAACATTTGTACTTCCATATTTATTACTGTATTATTCTTAATAGTCAGGGAGGGGAATCACCATAGATATCCATTAACAGATGAATGGAAAATAAGAATGTAGTATGTGTATATATGTGTGTACACATGTATAGGTATTTGAGTAGTCTATTATTTAATCAAAAACCCCTGTGAGTCAGTGTACTTTCTGCATCTATGCCATTGAGTCACATAATGAAGAAGATGAAACTGAGGATCTACAATGCCTGATATGAAGATTAATTTGTCCATTATTGTGATGTGCCTTTAGATTTGGTTTAGATGAATTAAAATAATTTAATGAGAAGAGTGACATGTGTCATAATATGCCTTGAAAAGCATTAAGTTCAGAATGTATGCACTATTATTGTTGAGAGTATTGGTCTCAGAAAGGGTTGATATAGAACTTCATGCCTCAGCAGTCACAATGATTTTATGTCATTTCTTTACAGTTCCTTCCTAAAATATACTTTAAATGCAGAATCATATGACATTCCATTATGCTTTCCCCTTGCAAATGATCAGCTATGAAGTTTCTGTCTGCTTAATGTGGGTAAGGGTATTAGGGTGAGAACTGGATCATTGAAGCGTTTTTCGAGAATGTGGAATAATGGTTATCTTGACAGGATGTCTTATTTCAATGTGTTCTATTTTCTCAAATCCAGTTTTCTTTTCTATCTTATAGAAGTTGTTTGACATAAATATAAAATTGAACATGTACTTGTTGAGTATCAGCATGCCTTCTAGTACTTGCAAACCAAATAGCTTTATGCAGGATGCTCCATCAGGAGTAGAGTATCAAGATCCCTCAAAGAGAATCCATGTCTGCACTAATTTATCATGTAAAATATAATCAGTTTCAGTGTTTCTCATTTAGAGCATTCTCAATCTGTCAAAATTGAACTGTTGTGCCCTTGAAGGGGTATATTAATTTTACTGTATCATTGCTTGACTAGGAGTTTTCTCTGAGATGTCACACCATTTATCTTATTCTCCAAGCTGATATCATGCCCAGAGCTTTGCGCGCCCCAGGAAAGCACGACTGTACTAGGAAATACTAAGAACTCCACAGCTTTGACTGTTGTTCCTTAGGCACTGGTGTTGCCCACTTCACACTTTGAAGCAATATCCCTCTCTCACCAGGAACTCACCTGTCCACTCACTCCCATTGAGATTACAGTTAACATGATTTTGGAAAAAAACAAACTCTAGTTTATAAAATGAACACTATACTATTTGCATTACTTCTGTAACCCAACTTTTGACTTTTCAATGTATACATAATATCAATAGCACAATATAAATGTGAGCATTTGTTCTTCTGTATACACACATAAGAAAATAATAGTGGGTCTAGTACATATGCTACATTTCCTCCTTAGCCGTGTGAATATCACTCCTGAGATATTTTCTCTGTCTGTTCACTTAGAGCATACTCTTGGCAGTCACCCCAGAACTGTGAATGCTGCCTGCACCACTTCCTCCAGTTCTGACATCAGTGTTGCTCGGTGGCTCATCCAGTAGCAGGTGTTGAACATTGATATAAACAGAATTTTGTCTAACAAAGCCAAAATCCTTCCATATCAAGTCTCTGTTGGCCAACGGAACATTACCGCCGAAGCTCATTCCAAATTCATGTCTCAGCCATGACAGTTGATTATGCTACCTGCCAGAATTACTGGCCCATGAAAACCCTTATTTTAGAAATTAAGTCAGAGTGAAACTTTCTCTCCAATAAATACCTTGTGGTTTGGAGTAACACAATTCTATTTTTTCAGGTTCCTCAGCTAGTAAATTGAGATTGCATAGCAGTTAGTTTCTTAATAACACTTCTGGTTTAATATAGAAACCTGCTTAATTATAACAGAAATGCCCACATCTCATAAACCATTTACTGAACGAAATTTTTTTAAAAAATGAGAAAAGTCACAAATAAATATATATGTTCATGTTCTAGGGAATTTTAGATCATACAAAGCATTTCTCAAACAAATCACTCATATCAATAAGACATTTACTGGTACTTATTTAAGTGAAACCTTTATGAGTACTTATATATTATAAAATCATTTCATTTAAGTTTACTTGATTTCACAAGGTTTATTTTAGTGAAGTTTTGCAAAAACACAAATAGAAACCAAGATTTAACAGTATAAATGGAATGTATTTTTATTATTTTTTAATATTTTATTTGGAGAACCTCATACACGAGCACTACATCAACATCACTCCCTCCATCTTTCTCCATATTCTACACCTCCCAATTCTTGATCTCTTCTTAATTATTGTTATATGCACATACACACACACAGATACACACATAGAGAGACACACGTGTGTGTGTGTGTGTGTGCGTGCAAGCAGAAGCACACATGTGCACAGAAGTATGTACAACCTACTGAATCAATTCAGCTTTGTTAATATGTACATGTGCCCAGATCTGACCACTTGAGTTTGGACAACCTATGTGGGAGCTCATCCGTGGAGAAAACCGATTCTCCCTCTCAGCAGGCATTGGCTATTGAAAATGTGGAATTTTACCTGACCAGGTCAGTGTAACTACTAGTGTTATCTTTTTTGCTGGTCTTATTTCGGCATCCAGTTGCTGAGTATACTTTAGTGCAGTTTTCCACTATCTAAAGAAGACGCTGTCTCCTGGTTCTTACAATCCTTCCAACCCATCTTCCAGGATCTTCCCTGAACTTTGATTATAGTGCTTGTGATAGTGTTACAGACATATCAGTTGGGTTGGGCACCCTGTAGTCACTTTTTTATGCATGTTGACAAGTTGAGCATCTCTTTAACAGGCTTTATCTGTTGCATGAAGAAGTTTTTGATGAAAGGTGAGAGCTACACTTAACTGAGAGCATGATGATAAATATTTAGAATGCAGTTACCAATTATATTGGCTTAGGGAAATAGCAGTAACAGGTTCTCCTCTAATGTCTATGAGTGTCCAGCCACAGGTAGTAGAAGAAGTTAAAGTTACCTGGCTTACATGTAAGTTACAGATATCTAACTTATAGGTGCTTGGCTAAGTCACCAGACATGTGCTTCCTTCTACAGACAGTCCAATGAGAGAGCTGCTGCCTGTCTCCAATATAAAGGTACCGATTTTTCACCATTGGAGATGTCTTGATGGTCCAGTCAGTTCATGGGCTTTACAGCAGAGTAGGACTTATGTCTGTCCCTTGGCAGTTTAAATAGCATCTCCAGAGATTCTGAGACCAGAAGTCACTCCAAACAATGAAGGGTTCCAGGTCACTAAAGGATATTTTACTGAGAGAGACCATCCAGAACCACAATAACAAAGAATTCATGTTCTCTCTTATATGAGTATCCTAACTCCAAATATTTTGAGTATATAAGCTGTAGTAATCACAGAAACAAGAAAAGTCAAAAGGGTGCATGGTATGTATGTTGTAGATGAGAGATTCTAGAAGGGCAGATATTATGATACAGATACTTTTTAGGGGTAATGGGGAGACTGCTGGGATACTACATTTGGAGAAAGGATGGAAGAAAATGCAGAGGGAGAAGAGGACAGATGTGTGTGCGTACATACGCAAATAATTTAAATTAAATTGTGCCATGTGAGCTGAAAATGGCTCCCAATAACCACAGACTATTTAACAATAACTGCAATGACAAGCAAAAAGCATAATGTTGTTCAGGGGAGTCTAAGAGATTCCACAAACAATATAGACTGCTGCAATTTCTCTAGATTACCTTCTAGAACTTGAAGGTAAGACCCTGTTTCTGAAATGCCACACTCTTTAGACACAGGTCTTTGAGGAATGAAGCTAAGCAAAAGTTTGTGAGAATTGAAAATTTTTTAAAAAATGAGGTAGGGCAGCTTTAAAAATAAGAAAATCAAACATTAACCGTTTGATAACCCTTGTGTGCTAGTGCATGTAAATGCCCATGGTCACTGTTTAGTGTTTCTATCTGTCTCATTCCAGATGAATGTTTGAAACAAGGTCTCTCAGTGAAGGTGAACTAGCCCTTCCAGCTAGACAACAAACCATATAATTATGTGTCTATAAGCTTTGCCAGCATCTTAGAGGATGCTTGTTTTAGGTTAAAGAATTGTATTGTTTAGGTTGTGCTAAAGATGCTCTTGTGTATTCAATTAAATTCATCTTGAAAGCATAGTATAGCAGATTTAAAGTATTTAATCTCTAATGGATAAAATGATGGGCCAAAGAACAGCACTTAAAAGTACTAAGCAAACATCTGCACTACAGTTTATGAAAGGAATACGCTAAGTCATAACCTTATCACTTTTTCCAGAACTTTTCCTCTTAGATATTGTGGAAAAATACAAATTATTGAAAAGTCATAATTTAATTGCAAGTAGTCAATATTCTGCTTGTTTACTTGAAGAATTTTCTGAACGTTATTATATTATTCATGTGTGTGAGTGTGTATGTATGTGTATACAAGCCCCCACCATGTTGCATAGATTAAGGTCAGAAAACAACCTGTAAGACTATTCTTTTCTTCTATCTCAATCTTCAAGTCATTAGGCATGGTGGCAAGGGATAATTCTATTGAATGATCTCATGGGACAGTGTTTTGAAACTGGTATTCTAAAAAAATGTATTCATAAAAATGAGTATTGCAGTAGATTTATTTGAAAAGATTGTTAGAGTAAACTGAGTTGTCAGGGAGAGGAAGTAAGAAAGAAACTGAACTAAGTGAAAGGTATTCTGCCAGCGTTGAGCCAAAGCTTAGAACCTGAAGATGACTAGCAGGAGGGACAGGGAGTGGTGAAAGGCCTGTGGTTCAAAGAGGAAATGAAAACGCACATGGCATTAAAGGTATTGATTAATCACGTCAGAGTTCTTCCATAAAAAGACATCAATCACAGACAACTTTTAGTTTAAATATAATATTCTTCAAATATCTTAATCTTCTTTGATCTTTCTCAGGGAAGGAATCAAAAGAAAATACTTCTTATCTATGAAGTTTGTATAATTTCTTGCCAAAATTAAACAGAAAATATTCCTGAAAGGAATATTACATTGCTTCCAAAATTAGATGTGACTACCTAAAAATTCAAACGCATCTTATCAGTTAATAGAGCTTGATTTTACTTGACAGAATTTATTTTGGTGTGCTCTATAGTTTTGGAATGGATCTCGTGATTGTTTTCATGAATATATCAGGATATACGATAAAGTTTAATACTCTTTCAAGGAAGCATCTTAGCAATGGAGAATAGAAAAAGCTTTCCAACCTATTTATGAAAACAGCTAGCATTTCTTTTTTAAAAAATATTATATTAAACATTTTCCAAAGGTCACCCTATGGATAGTAATTCAAAAATTAAAGTAAAATTTTAAACTGGTAAGAGAAGAGGTAATAAATTATCCATTTGCTGATTCCATAATTTTTAGCAAAAAGCAAACATGAAGGGATGTTTCATAATTAATGATGTCTTAGAGGAATTGAATGATAGAAAAATTCAACAGCATCACCCTGTAGCAAGCAGTAATTAAGGCAAATAGTTTAAGTTTATGTGTCTTCATAGTCACCAGCAGTTTCATAATTATCATAGTCCAGACACATGGCTTTAACAAAATACCATAGATTGAGTAATTTACAAACAGCAGAAATTGATTTTTCTCAGTTTTAGAGCTGAGAAATCAGAGATCCATGTGTCTACAATCGTTGGGATGGGTCTGCTTCCTCACAGAAGGTATTTTGTAGCTGTCTTGTGTACTGTGGACAACGTCTAATTCTCCCTCTGGCTACTTAAATGAGAGTGATAATTGCATTAATGAGTAGTTTTCATCTGTGATCTGAGCACTCCCTGCCAAATTCCCACCTCAACATTTTGGGACTTAGCATTTCAGAGTACCAACTGAGGGTATTGATTCAGGTATTCAAAACTGAATATTAATTTTAACGCCTAATGCTATTTTAGGATGGTATAGCCTCCCAAACAGACCTTTAACTTTATTCAATGCCATTTACAACCTTGATATTGGAATGAAAGGCTTGTTTCTATGCTAATGCATTTTTTATCTATACCTTCCTGTGATTATATATGGGACAGAAGCGATTCAAAGTAGAAATTAATCTAAGTTCACCATTTCAGAGCAAACTCTTTTACGTCTCTTGATCAATAAATAAGCAGAGAGCTATGCCATAAACGATGTGGGGTGACCTCTTCAAGGACCACCATAAGTGGCACCAACCGCCTGAGTTTCTTCTTTTCCTGCACCTCTAAGAAACAATCAGTGGAACACCATGGCCTGCCACGGACATTTCAGACCCGAACTTAAACATTCAGGGTGGAAGAGTGACAGATCAGAGTTCTGTTTTAGATATCAGTAGGTAGAGATTATTCAGTATTCTTATATGGAAACATATCTTAATAATCATTATAGCTGGTATGAGAACTGATTGTACATAGATGTTGTTAATGTTGATAGAAGAATCAGAAGTCATTAAGCAGTAGTTGGCATTCATCATTCCTTGTAGTCCCACTTGAAAAATAAATTCATCATTCGTTGATTTCATAAGATCCCTCCATGCACCTCAGCACCACCGCTCTGCAAATCTCTTAAGGTCAGATTTTGTCATATTTCTCTTTCAACATCTCACAAAATCTATTCTTAATGGCTTGCATATGAATTTAGTCACATATATAAATTGTAAAGACTTCCTCTTTTTTTAAAATGTGCTTTTAAATTTTTTTTTCAGAAATTTGGTACAACTCTATAAAAGTGAAGATGACATGGACATTCCAAAGAAGATTAAGACTCACTGGGCTTCATTGGGCTTGGAAGATACACAGCTTATGAACTACTCAGTGCTGCTGGATTTCCCTGGGCCCTCTCCAGGCACCATCACTGTGAGCAACACTGGCCAGTGTTTTTATCCTGATGGCCAACCTTGCAGGGAAAAAGCCAGGAAAGGCCATAGCCAAGATCTGCTCTCCTCATATGCAGCCTATTCTGCCAAAGGAACTCTCCAGGTAATTTGACCATTTGTCTCTGTCATTTTCACTGAAATGGAATTAGAAAACAACAGCTTCCATCTAAATTGAACTAACTGGCAAGGCGCAGAAATACAAAAGTAGCCATTAAATATTTTCCATGTAGCAATGCCAGTGATCAATGAAGATGGGAAGAACCTGAATCTTTACTTGTCAAATATTGAAGTTGAAAACATGTTAGACAGATTCAATTCAAGTGTTGAAGGTGCAACTGAGTTATTCACTTTTTCCTCAGCCCATATATTTCAAGAGAATCTCATCTATGGTTTTGAAGAGGCAAATTTGAATATGTTCATATGTAGAGAGAGAATAGAAATGGCAAAGATTGCATTTGCGATTGTTTATGCACATAAGAAATGAAGAGGAAAATTGATGTGATTATTCACACATTTGGGATTTGAAATACAGTATGCCTGCATTCATGATGGCAAATGTGTGAAGGGGAGTCAGGTGTGCATTATTCATCCAGCTTTCGGGGTTATCTAGCTTCTGTGGTTCTTATGGCATTCTGGTTAAGAGCAGGCTAGGGCCATATGAGTGCTCTAAAGTTCACACTGCGGTTACCTGATTTTTTTCTACCCCTTATGTGATGCTGAGCTTCTTAGCTCTGGGTGAAGCTTCACTACTCTTCCACCTGTGGACCACTGTGGGAATTAAAATAACCAATTTAAATGAATCATGTAGAACATTGCATGTGTGCCACAGAGCACACACATTATGAAAATTAGAACTATTGGCATCTTTTTGTAACATTAGGGCCTGCTTGTTGGGTTTTCTGTCCAGCTGGTAAACCCCAAAGAAATTCATACAGAGCCACATGGCTTGGTACCTTTTTCATCAGGGTAGGTCACATCTTCCTTCTTCTGTGTCTGGGCAGGACTACAGAAAGAGCTTCCTTCTTTACAGAATGCTCCTGTTCTCATTGACCCATCTCTACTCCTGTTTGGATATCTCGCCTATACATCCTTCCTGGCTACTGACCAATCAGCATTTATTTAAAATATAATTGACAAAATACAATTGCCCGAACCATCTTTTGCTTAATATAGCAGCTGTTTGGACTCATATAAAATATAATTTTATCAGACATGTTTAGTATTTTTAAAATTGTAAATCATCTAATTGAATACTGATGGTATTTTCCTATATTTCTATTTTTATACATGTATTTAAGATCTTTATAGTAAACTATAAGGAAAACATGGGACATTTAAACAATTTAAATTTACTATTTACAATTACTTAAAACAATAGGATAACCAAGTTTTGTTATATTGCAACATACATTTTCTTTTCTTTTGGGGTTGCTGAGGTATACAATAATGCTTGTGAACTAGAAGGTCCTAAGACTTTCATTTTGTATTGTTTCTCATCTTGGCTTTTAACAGAATTACATATAACAAGCAAAAACTATTGATTATATTTAATTTAATGTTAAATATATGCACAATTTTTAGCATAGAACTCATTTGATTTGATAAACCATACTTTTCTGGCAATAATGGAAATATTTTTAAATCAATGAAAATACAAGCAGTCACCATCTTTGCCTTGATTTAGAAGCTGTGAATTTAGGGCAATGTGTGAAAAATTAATCTGTTTTGTCTTAGATTCCAAACACTGACCTGAAGCACACAGTATCTCTGTCCTCTTTATTTTATTTTTCTTTAGTACATGCAAATCATTTTCCTCCCCCACGAAAGAAACCCAAACCTCAAGAACAACAACAAACAATAGTAGGAGTTTAGTAAGTCTTTGGACTCATTCCTACCTGCCTGGTTTTCAGTTTCCCCTGGCAAATATTTATGTTTCTTGATCCTTGAGAAGTCGAGTTCCCTTAACATGGTTCCCTATGATGATTACCATTTGACCATATATTTTATAGACCTGACGGCAGATATCTCAGAGTTCTGTGTATATTTATCCTATAAGTGATAGGTGTTAGATACTTTTGCTGTTTCTATAATAAACTAAGCTCTCCAGAATATTTATGAAATGTTACATAAATAATTTATATACCAAAGTTTTCTTGTGACCATTTCATCATTTTAAATGTATTTAAGTTGCTAATTTTAGCAAAGATGTTTCAAAAAACTAATAAACCAATTATTAAAAAGGAAAATTGAAGATTAGACAGTTGTAAAATGTACTCCTTTGACACATTTAGCTTTAGCTAAAAGGGTGGTTGAAAGACTAAATGCAGTTACATATAAAACAACTCTTTCTATTTAAGATTTTAATTTGTAAAAGTTAGTTGTGTGACTGAGGTGAAAACATTAAGAATAACTATTTTAATATTAATAACACAAAACATATTATATACAGTACATAAATAGATGCATGAAGAAAATATGTATCTGACAGATACTTTTTAAACTCAAATGCTATGACAAAGATGCTCAAAAATAAAAAAAATTCTCACTGACGATTGTCTGTGCACACAGAACATGTGCATACTTCTATTTTACATGTGCATACTTTTTACATCTATGTTCTAGGGGGTTGTTATTACAATGAAATTCACACAAACAGCTCTTAGGAAAATGGTGATTTTGTGTATCTTTGACCATTCCCCAATTTGAGTCAGTCTTGAGTGGATGCTGTTGCTGATTCAGACATAATTCTTTTCTTATTTTGAGTAATTCTGCTTTTAAGAATTTCTATGAGGCAGAGCCATTAACAAGTTTTTAAATTATTCTATTTTACTGCCAGTGAAGCTCCCCACAATGTTTGCTTTTGACAAGGTTATTTGCAGAGGAATAGCTCCCCTTTATTTGAAGAGCTGTCATGGCCATTCATCATAGGACTGTTTTGTATAAGTTTCCAATTTTTGTTTTCTGGTAACCGTCTAAAGAGCATTTGTGATATCTGATATCTACTCTGCAAACCTACTTAGTGCCAGCATGATGGATTGTGTGCCTTGCAAATTCTTTGTAATTCATTGTGCATTAGAAAGGTGACATTGTTTACCTCACAATAATGACAGGTAGGTCAGTAAAAGGGTCTTAAGGGGATTGTCTTGTCAGATGCAAAATACATATTAAAATGGATATATAAATAACTTAACATGTGTGTGTTTAGGATTAAGAAATATAAAAATATTTATATTTTACTAAAATAAGAATAGCAACAAGAATATTATCACAGGAATAGAGACACTGGTCATAAGGTTTCACCATAAGTAATTAATTTTGTATACAAAAAATATGGCTTTTAGCTAATTGTTGCAAAACCATTTCTTTTGCCTTATTTGAAGCTTGATTGACTTAGAACAAAAGAACATAATTAATATTTGATAATTTTGTCTCTACTATGTTTTGCTTTTGAGGCAGGGGGTTGGTTTACAGACCCATATATTTTAGGGATGTGGTCTGTTTTCCTTCTGTAAAGTTTTGATCTTTGCTCAGGAAGCAATCCAAATAATGTAATTTTATGGGGAAGCTTATTTACAACAACACATTGACTATGCATAAGATACATTGCTATTGACATATTTATTTGGTCTCTATTCCACAGACAGTAGAACTAAAGAATCTGTACAGTCAGCTGCACAAATGTGGCAAATGTGGAATCATTGTATCTCCTAATCCTTTAGGACCTTGTTCAAGTCAGGAGGAAAATGACAGTTACATAAATGGTTATTGTGGGGTAGGAATGCCAAATTATAGTTAGTGTCTGGTACTTGGAAATATTCAATTAACAATAACACTTATTATTATTTGGAAGAAAGTAGGCATATTAAATAAAGAAGTTATAGAAAAAACAAAATGCTCTTAAGATTTTGAAAATTCAGATTTATTATATTTATCATACTGTGTGGATGTAACCTTCCAAATTTCTCTTTACCATGCCAAATATTAATAATTAGGAAACATGCTTTTGAAATTATGAATAAAGAATAAAACATATATTAACTTGAAGTCTTAAGTAATGAAGAAATGAAATATTTGATTTGTGAATAAAGAGTTATCCACGGTATCAAGTTGAGCATGATGAGTATGGTTTGCTGTTATGTAGCTCTCATGGCAGAGTAGTTTAACACATGAAATCTGAACACAATATCACATATTTGGATGGAAAGTCTTAAAGAGAAAAAAGAACAATTTTAAAAATGGCTGCCATAACTTGTACTCTATTTTTTTTTCATGGCTGGGGAAATGAAAAAAGGCAGAATGAAAAATTTTAATTGATAAAAATTGCAGAACTCTGGAGGACAAGAACAGAAATTCATTATTTAAATATTGGGTGCATGACCTAGAAAATGAAGCTTTCATGCCACCAACACTCTGCAATGTTGACAAGGGTCCATCATTTCACTAGCCTTGTTTATTTTTCTATTGTTGGTTCCAGATTTTGGTAACCTTTATAATCCAAAGACAAATGAGTGAGAAGACATTTACATGCAATTTTTCCGAATTTGAAAAATTGACATTTGATATTTTAGGCAAATATTACCTTCTGTTTCTGGTTTCAGACGATATGTTTGCTACTCAAGTGAGCTTTGTACCAATGTAACAGATAAACTATTTGTGATCTCTTCACAACAAATGTGCTGTCTTTAGTGTTAAGATGTTTAAATATGCACATTTTAGTTTGACTGCATTATATCAAGGATTTTCTTTGAGACATGGTCTCTATAGAATTTGGACTGATCTCATCAGCCTTCCTCTTCCTCCTGAGTGTTGGATTTAAAGACATGAATCACGGTGTCCAGTCCTACTTGTAATGATATTAAATAACCAATACTATCATACCATTTGATGGAAATTTTATTTTGTTTCAAAGGTTTGCTTTGATTTAAAGAATATTACTTATAAAGATAATTCTGTTTTTCTTGGAAATTTTAACTATATCTTAATTTATAAAAATATGAATGTCTTAGCATAATGGTTTATAGTAATATCTACCTCATACCAGCAAATTCTAAAATTTGATGCTTCCAGAATTAGAGAGTTAGGCAAAAAAATGCAGCACTTTTTCTTTCCATTATTTCGTACTGTGGCAGTTGCTTTTAGAAAGGAAATCATGATATGTCCATTGCGTGGCCTCTCAGAAAAAGTCTTCTGAAAGAATTCTCAAGTCCTTCAATAGCCTTACCTTAATTAACTTAACATAATTAATTCAGTAAAGTACCTTTCAGCTATGACTATGTTATTCCTTATATTCTAATATGCTACTCAAGTAGGGACTTATCTAGAATTTAGTCACTGGATCTCACTTATATAGTGGGGCCTATTTGGATTTCAGCAATACATCCTCAGGTCTCTCATATGGCACTCAACAAAGTTCATAGTAATAATGAAGAAAGCTTAGATCCCGATATGTCTAAGAAAAGCTGCTTTTAGAGAGAAATGATAAACTACATGAAAGAAATTCTTTGTAAATTATTTGCCTCTGTATCTTCAGAAACTAGACTAGTGTCTGCTATGCATTTTTGAAAGAAATTATATAATTTTTAAGGTTACTTCCTCCTATGAACTTCAATAAACCAGTTATCTCCTACATTTTTTCTTATATTTCATGGTGGTGAAGTCAAAATACTTGGGGTCCTGAATCAGCTGATAATATTGAATCATAAACAGGGAAGAGGGAGATATGAACGGATTCATGCTGGTGCTCAGCTCCTTTTCTAATTTTATAGAGTCCAGAATTTCCCTCCACAGGGAATGACTCTTCCTGTATAAATTAATGTAATTAAGATAATTTCCTAATAGGCATGACCCACCTCCCCAGTCATTCAAGAGTATTCAAATTGACAAATAGCATAAATCATTACTGGTAGACTGTTAATAAAAACACCTCTGATTTGGTTACTTTTATTGATTGCTTCAGATTTTTAGCTTTTAGATACGCACCTTTGTGTGTGTGTGTGTGTGTGTGTGTGTGTGTGTGTATGTGTGTGTGTGTTCAAGATGATCTTCCCATCTCTGAATGACTAAAACTTGGCAAAATTTTGTGACCCTGATAGAACCGAATTTGGGGAAGTCATCAAAATATTCAATGCCAATGAGGCTAAGAGAAAGAAACAAAAATATCAAATTTCCAAGTTCTTCTTAGTTGAATCAAATACAGAGGTGGAGATTTTTATCTTCGCCCAGTCTCTTGCAGTCATAAATTCTATACTTTAATTTCCCTGTGTTTAAAATGAGGATAAGGTCATCAATCTGTCCCTTTGAAATCTCACGAAGACTTGAGAAGGTAATAATTATACAATGTTTGGGAGAATGTGACTTTCCAGAATGCTACAATAGAATTTGCTTTTAGAGAAGGGTTGTGGTAGTGCTAAATTTTTCAGTAACTGAGGAAAGTTTGAGGGGATGGTTAATTATTTTCCTTGGTTTCTACTCATAAAAAAATCTTCTCATTTCATTCCAGATTACAAAAACAAATGTCTCTCTCTTTTCCATATGAGTTGTGATACCTGCTCTCCACCTTCTGTGCTGTACACATACACACACTCACACACACACACACACACACACACACACAGTCCATTCACGTGTTACCCTGTTTTTTTTTGCATTTTTGTACTGTGCTCTAAAGAGAATAGGATGATCATAGTCATTGCATGATTGATGAAATCCAAATACTCTTATCAGCACGCATATGTATCAACATATATGTTTCATAACATAATCACACTATCCTGCTGTATTGTTTTTACACCAACAAGAAAGGGAGCCCATTAGAAATCCAACCATCATTTAAAAGAGCTTACATAGTTTTGTTATTTTTAATGGAGTATTATATAGCCATCTGACTTAAATAATTCCATCAAACAGAATTTTAAATTTCTATACCAATTAACTTAGGGATAATGCTAACTTTAATAGGAATCCAATATTTTTTTAACTAGTGTGATTAATGACTTTAAGAGAATAAAGGAGAATAGAAATTATAAAATTAGCTATCCTATTTGGATATGGTGTTCCCTGTTTTCATTTATTTTGTACATATTTGAGCTGTTTATTTAATATTTGACAGATAAATCTTAAATATTTTGACTGCTCTAATGTTCTTGCTTTTAATTAATGAAATAGTTAACTAATTTCTCTCTAACATTTTATTAGTCAGCTACAGATTATTTTTTAAAAATTAACATTTCCATTAATATCTGTGGATATTTCATCAGAAAACCCATAGGATTATCAATGTCAAAGAAATTACTGTAACAGAAAGTTACTATTTTATTATGTTACTTCTTTTAAATTTTTGATCCAAAATTTTTCTTCTGTTTTGTTTCTAGAAAAAGTATATAATTAACATTTACTCTTGATATATATATATAGAGATAGATAGATAGATATAGATATAGATAGATAGATGATATATTATTTTATTACAATTAACTTATATGATACTTTACCTCGGTTTCAAGTAAAAAACCTGTCACTAATAATATATAGAGTTTTGGGCAAGCTAGAGTGCTCAAAGTACATAGCCAAACATGACATCTCAAGTTCAATCCTTACCATTCACATTAGTAGAAAAGATAAACTAACACCTTCAATAAGTTATTTTACGACCTCTACATATGCTTCATGACAAATGCATGCTTATGTATAGACGTACATACACACACAAAACACATTACCATCTTAATCATCATCATCTTCTACATATTAAGATAAATAAATTAAAATGTTTAAAAATATATTGCTTTTTCAGTAAATTAAAAGCATTCTAGAAGTTATTTTCTTTTATTTTTGAAAATTATTTTTGATATTTCATCATTCATAAATACTATGTTTACATCATTTTAACCCCTCCTTCTCCTTCACCCCTTTACCTCTTCCCATGTTCCCCCCACCTCCAACTGAAGTTTACAACATTTCTTCTATGATTATTATTGACCTGAACACACACACGAACACCCACACACACCCACACACAGCCTACTGGCTCCTGAAGTGTTGCATATATGTACAAATATTTGTAATTAGAAAACATCTTGGATGGAAACAAAACTGATTGTTCCTCTCTCAGAAACCATTAATGCTTGTATTTTATCACGGAAGGGTAGGACCTTGTGAAATTTCCCCTATGGCATTAGGAAGTTCACTGGGGTCATTATCTAGGTCTTGCTTAGGCGTGTTGTTTAGATTTCATGAGTGCAACATCTACAAGATGCTATACAGTGGCAGGATTCATGGACTTTGGCTCTTAAGATCTTTCTATTCCTCTTTTTTTTGGTGTTTGTTTCACTTCTAACTTTATTCTCCTCATGGCATACATATTAAGAAAATGAGCATTTCAGAGCTCATAAGAAATATCTTCTAGAACTTGTCTATGGATTACATTGTCTGTTTTAAATAAAACATTTGCATGTCAAGCCCAGTCTTCAATTTTCAACATTATAGTGGCATTTCACTTGTATTTTAATAAATAAAAGATGCCTGAGGATCAGAGAGTAAAACAGACCCACTGGTCAGCCTTACGGACTAAAGAGTTACAGCAAACACGTTTAATTCCAGTAGTCATACTTGTTGCCATGGAAACCGGGTAGTGAATCTCTTTAATTCCAGTTGTAGACACCTTTAATTCCAGTCCTAGAGAGGATTATAAAATGGGAGGCAAAAGCTATCAATATCAGTCTCATTCTGAGATTCCTAGAGGCCGGATTGCCATTTTGGTCTAAGGTCAAGGTAAGAGCCAGTGATTGGCTACTTTGCTTTTATGATCTTCAGAAAAGTTTTATTTATTAAAATACAAGTGAATTGCCACTACACGACATGGTTTCTGAAAATATGTTAGGGTTAAGTTAATGTATAAAGGTGGTGACCTGTTTTTAAGTGTTTGTGCAAAGAAATTAAAGGTTTTTTTGATATCAAGAATGTGTCCTCTCTCTCTTGTATGTAGAGTCAAAGAAATCACTCAACAGAAACAGAATTTATAATCATTTTGGCTTTTCATTCTTAGCCTGCAAAACAGGCACAAAGTAAACTCCTTTAGGTCAGAAGGTTGATGCTGTAGAAGTTGATGATGCCAGTGGAACAGACCACTACAAGCTGATGGGTGGAGATTCTGTTTAGATGTTTCTGGTATAGAACACAAAATCTGCATATCATTTTTCTTTGTGACTGTGTGTGTGTGCGTGCGTGTGCATGTGTGTGTGTGTCTGTGTATCTATATGTGTGTGCATGCACACGTGTGTGCGTATGTGTGCGTCCATGTGGATGTGTGTGCCCGTGTGTAGTGTGCGTAGAAAACGTCTGTGTGGGAAGCGTGTTCTCGTCCTTGCAAGCCCATGTGGAGACCACAGGCAGATGTCAGCTGTCCTCTGCTGCTTTTTACCTTATTTTGATGCAGGGTCTCTCATGAAACCGCTATCTCACACCTACATTCGTTGACACGACACTGCAGGCATTGTCTTGTGTCTGTCCTCAGCACTGAGGTTATGGGCTGGTCCTCTGTGCCAAGCCTTAACCTCTGTGCCAAGGTGTGTACTGTGGACCTGAACTCAGGGCCTCATCTCTATAAATCAAGGACTTTCCTCTAACCCCTAGGAAAATATAATTTTAAGCGGAGCCTTTGATCCACAGACTGACTGGCCCTGTTTAAGCAGACAGCACCATGAATTTTTCTTCACTTGTGGATTCAGTTATTAACCAACTTGATGGAATGGCCTCCAGAGAATTTGTCCAACTCTTGACCACAAAAGATAAAGCTTAGACAGATTCTTTTCTTCTCTGAATCTCAGTTTCCTTCTCATGAGGTGGTGGCAATACTGGGTGGCTATCTGAGATGGGTATTTTAGAGTGTTCTAGACACAGAGATTTATCAAATACATTTTGGTTATTGTTATTGTTCCATAGTATGTCTGATTAACAACCCAAATGCTTGACACTTTAAGGAAAATATTTTTCACAATAAAGTTGTAAGACTTTTAGTAAGTCATTGATATGCAATGCCTTCCTAAAATAATTCAATTATCTTAATATTTAATATTACTCATTGCACAAGAAGACTGACTTTCTAATTTCTATGATTTTCTTTTAACAACTATTTTGATTTATAGAAATTCCATTAAAAACATTTAAATCCTGCTGTAAATGAGTGTCATTCTATGATATTTCAGTCCCAAGCTTTGTTAATATATCTTGCTGATTTCTTCTCAAATATTCCAGAAGCATTTATCTTTATAGCATGTCCAATTTCCTCTCAACTATTTCAATGTGGACCAATTTTGGTATCCACCTAGTAAAATGGTTTATATTCAACCTGTAATAAGGTGTACTGTTGCTTTTTAGTTGTCGCTATTGTTTTAAATTCTTTGTTCCTCACTGAAAAGTACAATATGTAAGATTCAACATCATCTCTAGTTCGGGGCATAAACTAAATAGAGTGTTCCTGATTGCCCAGTGAATGACTTTTCTAACATAACAGCAGACATGCATTCAGAAGAAGATCTCTGTAGCAATGACCACACATAGACAGGAATGGCTTGGCACATAATCATACCATTGCACATGTGTATCAGAATAACTCAGTACTTTTATGACAGCCATGACTTTCAGCTTTCTTATAGGTCAGTGGGAAAGACTTTCAGAAAGGATATTCTCAGAGAAATCTTTAAAAGACAGTGCATGCATTTTAGTCAAACCTGCAAGTCATCAGAAAACTAAGGATACTGCAAATACTGCAATTATTACATATAAGTTAAAGCAGATTTGTATAGTTTTGTCTGTGCTGAGGAATATTGTAGTAAGGCAAAAATCTCTTCTATGCCTACATTCTTTAGTCTAATTAGATGTATTTTATATGAGGTTAATTGAAGAACTGATTGAACTTTTGATAGATTATACAAGCTACCAATACTTTAATATTTTTTCAATAATGTAATATTTTTCATGACTGATATTTTTCTGACTGTCACACATGTATGATATATATGTCAAAATATATATAATATATTCACATCTATATAATACATTGAACAAACATCTAACACTGAGTCTTATCTTCCCAATGCTGTAAAGTTTTTCCTCAACCATTTCTAAATATGACAAATTTGTTCATTAATATGACCAATAGAGTAGTAGTCTGTTTCTAGGCTCTGTCACTGAATCTCAATTAATTAGTGTATATATCACAATTTTGAAATGAAAAATACAAATTTTCTTATTTTTGCAATACACTCATTAACATTACATGATCATTTATTTAATCAGGTTCTTAAAATCATAGATCAACAGTTTTTTATATGGTAATGACTTTAGTAAACTCAAAATTATATTACATGCACTTATAGTAATATTTTAATAGAAAGAAAATCATAGTGAAAGCCCATTCTGACAGAAGTGTTTTAACAGTTAGGTTTCTTGGCAAGTTCACTCGGAAGTATAACATTGATTTCCTGTTACTGCATTTTATTTAAGTATAAACCTTAGCAACCAACAATGCATGCTGAATAATTGGGGAAACCAAAGTTCAATGTGTCTTCAACAAAAAGTCTTGTAGTAGTAGAAATTGAAACTATGCATGCACACATACATACACACACATATACTCACACTTGTGCACATATATACACATACGTGCAAACACACACAAAACACCATTGAGACGGAACAAGGGAGGTAATAAGGATTATGTTGGAGTTAAGTCCCACTAAATTTCTCAGGATTCAGGACTGATACAGCAGAGGAAACAAGGCGGGTAAACAAAATAAATAAGATCAAGTAAGTCTTTTTATTATGTTTCATTTACTCTTTCTTACTTTCTTTAACACTCTCTTGATGTGCCTTCCCCTTTCAATGTTCCTTCTCAATTTTCCTCTTTTGATGTTTCTCACTGTTCTTCACATCCCAGACTTAGTTAGCAATTCCATAGGTGTTTACAAAGGTACCAAGCATGCAGTTCTTAGGGCTAAAAAGATGGATGAAAGAATGACAAAGTAGGTGCCATATGTCTCAGAAAGGGAGTGGCTGTGAAATTCCCTGACAGATACCAGGAGGATTGGGATGAATCTTGCCCCCCCCCGTAAGCATCAGAGTGCTATATCTGCTGGCACCCAGTTGAGAAGGAATTTCTTTCTCTGGGGTTGGTTTATAACCCAAAGAAAGTTTTTTCCCCTGTATATTGTAGGGGTAAAGGTATAAACAGTTAATTTCCTAGACTAAGACCTTGTATCAAATGAAAAAAAACAAGGTAATGCACACTATTTCTCCTGCTCAGTGCCTCCTGATCAGGTCTCCTTTCTTGTTAATAAGTCCTGTCAATAAGGATAATGGGGGTGTGTGTGTCAGGCTTTATGTAGATTTGACAATGAGAACAAAGTTTTGGCTGGATTTCTCACCAGGGCCCCATGGTGTGGGAAAGGTCATCCAGGTGCATGTACAGTAAGAAGTTATACACTGCTGGGATATTTTGGGTTGATTGCCATTATGGACTGGAGAAGAACCATGACTTAACAAGATTTCTATAGAAAGACAGTGACTATCCAAAAATCAAGAGTTCCCAAACCTCTGCAAATCTGGCTCTCTACCTGACCACACTCTCATGGATCTGTCTGTAGATCTGTCAGCTGTACTTGTGGCTGACAGCATCTCCCTCTTTTTGTTTAATAAATGCAGCATCTGTATATCTTTCTGGGCAGTGAATAATGTGGGTAATTGAAAAGTTTGAGGATGATTTAAAGAATAATAATTTTGAAATAAATAACCAATAATCAATATAGATCGTAAGCAAAGAACTAGTTTGGCCATCATGTAGATGATTTGTATATGATGTTAGAATATCCGTCATCTACAGTAAGACAGAGGAGTAATATAAAAATTTACAATAGTATGATATAATGTGGTTAAATGTGTCTTAAAGTTGTAGGTTTGAACTGTTAAAAGAAGGAAATGTTAGGGCAGGTGGTGGTGGCACACACCTTTAATTCCAGCTCTCAGGAGGTAGAAACAGGCAGATCTCTGTGAGTTTCAGGCTAGCCTGGTCTACAAGAACTACTTCCAGGACAGGCTTCAGAGCTACAGAGAAACCCTGACTTGAAAAACCAAAAAAAAAGGGGGGGGGTGTTAGTTTTATCTATTAGTCCTTGAATCCTTGACTAATAGACTGTATTTTAATGAAGGATTGCTAGATAGGATTTGCCTGGTTAGTGGAGTGCATCTGTAGGACTAAGATTGCAGTTAAGTATAACTGATAAATCAAATTTATAATCAAGACAATAATAAATTATTTTAGCTATGACAGTCCAGTGCTCCAAAGTGGGTCTCTGTCTCTATCTCCATCCATCGCCGGTCGAAGGCTCTATGGTGACATCCACGATATTCATCAATGTGACTATGGGACAAGGCCAGTTCAGGCACCCTCCCCTCTACTGCCCAGGGACCTAGCTGGGACATCCCCTTGGACACCTGAAAACCCCTCTAGAGCCAAGTCCCTTGCCAACCCTAAAATGGCTCCCTTATTTATCTTCTTCCCTGCTCCCATATCTGCCCCTCCTCCATCTCAACCATCCCACTCCTCAAAGCTCTCCCCAATCCTCCCCTTCTCCCTTCTCTCTCCCCTCTATAATGGCACTGAGATTTGATTCTACTGCATGTACAGGCTTTTTGGGATCCTAGTCTGTTTGGATGCTCACCTTCCCAGGCCTGGATGGAGTGGGGAGGACCTTGGACTTTCCACAAGGCAGAGTACCATGCCCTCTCTTAGGACTGGAGTGGGAAAAGGGAGGGTGAGTGGGGGAATGGGAGGGAAATGAGAGGAGGGGAGGAGGTGGAAATTTTGAATGGTATTATTTATAAAACAAAAACAAAGAGAAAAAAATAAAAAAAGAATATTCCTTAAGAGGCAAAAATGTTCGATATCTCAGGTTATCATTATTTGTGGTCTGTATGTAAATCTATGTTCTAGAAGAGGCAAGAAGACTCATTTTTTGAGTCATAATAGAAGTTTTGAAATGTAAAAATAATTTTTGTTAAAATAGAAATATCCCCTTTCTTGTTTAGAAGACTATATGTATATAAATTAAAGAGATGTCTTTGTCAAGATCAGGATAATTTTCAAGTTTTACTTTTTAAAAAAAATTCAAAGGGAATGTAAAATACTAAGCTTGTGGCTAAACAGTAGGAGCTCTTTAACAGAGGCAGACACAGATTATTTGGAAGTCAACCCATCCCGCCAGTGCAAACTGTAACTTGAAAGAATACATTTTGTGTTACATAAGCATTACAACCTACAACACCAAAAGTTACAAAATAACAAAAGTTACAAAAAGCATAGCTGAGGCTGGAGAGATGGCTCAATAGTCAAGAGCATTGCCTGCTCTTCCAAAGGTCCTGAGTTCAATTCCCAGCAAC
>LOEQ01011513.1:0-20827 GCA_001685075.1 Bramus lutescens
GAGAGAGAGAGAGAGAGAGAGAGAGAGAGAGAGAGAGAGAGAGAGATAGAGATACAGATATATAGATAGGCAAAAATGCTCATGCATAATAAATTAAAAAACATTAAATTCTGAGAAATACCTTAGTATGTGATGCTGCATCTTAGTTAACAGAAAACTGAAGAAAATGTCCCATGCGGAAATTAACTTAAATATAAATATGCATAGAGAAATTAAGTTTTTATAAGTGTTTATAAACATGTTATAGTTGAGCTGAGTCACTACTGGGGGAAAGAACTTGGAAGACAAACTTCATAGGGAAGATGCTGAGTGGCTGAGACTAGGTGTTTACCATGATGCCTAGCTTACTTTGTTGGTAGTNTAGTTAAACCAAAAAAAAAAAAAAGATTTTCGACTAAAATATAAAGCATTTTGCATACTATTTTACACTAAACTCAAAAGGTTATATAGCAATAAAAGTAAGATTTGTTCTTGCTTTTGTTCCACTGTCTGGGATGCTGACCCAGAGCTTGTTACCATTTTCCTGTGTCTTTATATATTTTTTTTGCCATGGTGTACTTTGCATAACTGTATAACAGTCAAAGTATTCTGACTGTTCACAGGAGGTTAAGGTAACCTATGATGCTTAGTATATTAAATGCTTGTTCAATTTAGGATGCTTATAATTTACAAAGGACTTGTTGGGAATGCCACCTCCATCATAAGTTGAAAAGCATGTGGACTCCCTATTTGTATGATATAAATTCCCTTTTCAGTCCTCAGTCTAAGGGTAAGGACTAGTATTCTACCCTTTTATCGAAAGTAAAGTTTCAGAGACATTAAACTTTATTTTACTTAGTAATTGGCAGAGTCAGTATAACAAGATAGGCATAGTGATTCAGAATTCCTTTGTTTACTTTTTGTTTTGTTTTTACTCATCTCTGCTGCTTATTATATTGGCTTAGGCAATCATCACATTATTATAAGGCACATAAAAATTCTTTAATAACAATGTGCAAGTCATATACTGTTTTCTTAAAAATATGGTCAATACGGGTAGTTTTGTTGTAAACTGAGGCAACTACATTGAACATTAGATTAGATACTATAGTAAGATCTATTGTAATGGGCAAAAATATGTTCTCAGAAGTTTAAAAGTTGTACCGATTTGAGAAGTAATTCAAATATTTAAAGAGAAATTAGGCAGATGTTTTAAAAATACGTAATTGAAGTTGACCTAGCATATAGATCAGGTTTTAGCTGAAAATAAGAGAGCAAGGCAAGTTGAAGATTAGACAAGAATCAAGACTTTCATAGAGGCAGGATCAGGAGGAGCTGTTGATAATAGTAGATAGAGGGAGGGGGAACCAGACTCTTTCTGTAGACATGAACAGGAAAGGGATGTAACTCTATCTTCTTCAGAAGACTTAATCTAATGCTGTTGTAGAGTTTAATAAACATATAAGGAAATAAACATTGAAAAAGTATTTAGTTTTATCAAAAACAAATAAGGAATTTCAGAAGACAGACTACATGACAAGTGGATGGTACCTAATTTGTATAATGTGCTACTCCTCAGACCCTTGAAGGCTTTTCTACTAAAGTACTAAATTTTCTTTTCTCAATATTTTTTAAAATTAATAGACATATGGCATAATACTTTCATTAGAAGGCCCTGCATTACACTCGAAGACTTGGGCTTAGTGGCTTTCACTTTTTACCTTTAAAAGGAAATAAAAGCAAAACAGGATCACAAACATTGCTGTGCATAATAGCCTTGAATTTGTCCTAGTCTTTCTTGCCTTTTTTGACAATGCTGCTGCCTGTGTTGCCTTTGCTTTCTTACCGTCTGCCCCCTTTTCCTGAGAAACTTTTAAAAGGCCTGAGTACTCTTTATTTGCCCCTTTTTCAGTAGAGGCCTTCCCTGCTCCTGTGCAGTGCTAACTGCTAGCTGTGCCAGAAGGAATTATGGTTAGGTGGGTAAAAAGTAATTGTTGGGTAGTTAGTTTTTTATTTGTCAGGAAGAGCTCTTTTAATTAAATTCTAGTACTGGTTTTTGAACTTGTAGTATATAGGCCTGGAAATGATCTCTAAAGACTGTTTGAATTCTTACTAATAGCTGTGCAGAAACTCTTAACAGAAAAGCAAGATATGCATGGGTCTGCAAACAAATCTCATTTATAAACATTAAGTCTTAATTGGTTCTCTGTAATAAACCTTTATTTTTAAAGATTCATTTATTTTTATTTTATGTATTTGAATGTTTTGCCTGCAGCTAAGTAAGTGTAACACATGTATACAGTGTTCACTGAGGTGTCAAAATCCCTGGAACTTGGGCCAGAGACCGTTGTAAGCTGCCATGTAGGTGCTGGTAACCAAACGTATGTCCTTTTCAAGAGCAGCAAATTTTCTTAACCATAGAACCATCTTTCCCTAAACTTTCAATTTATTTATAATTTTTATTTTTTTGAAATTATATCACATCATTTACCTCCTTTTCTTTTTCCAGCCCTTCCTACATACCACCCCCACTCAAAATAATGGCCACCTTTTCTTTGTTATTATTCATGCTTGCACACATTTTTAAATATATAAATACATTCTGTTCAGTCTGTTAACTGTATGGACTAGGATCCCAGTGTTTATTCCAACTGTCCCCAGTCCAATCATGAAAGCTATTCCATTTCCTCTTCCCAGGGAGGTCCATGCATTCTCCTTGAGCCCTCCTTGTTATTTAACCTTTCTGGGTCTATGGATTGTAACATGATTATCCTTTACTTTATAGCTAATTAATGTCCACTTATATGAGTTTGTCTTTCTGGGTCAGCTTTATCTCACTCAGGATGATTTTTTTCTAGTTCTGTTCATTTACCTGCACACTTAAGATGCCATTTTTTGACAGCTAAATAAAACTCCATTGTGTAAATGTAACTTGGTTGTTTCCAGTTTCTGGCTATTATGAATAAAGCTTCTGTAAATATAGTTAAGCAGATGTCTTTGTGGTAGCATTGGGTGTCCTTTGGGTTTATGCCTAGGAGTGTTATATATAGATAGTTCATGAGGTAGATTGATTGTATCTTACATCATTCAGAACAGTCTAAGATTGAAAACACAAGCTGACAGCTCTTGCTGGCTAGGATCAGGAGTAAGGGAAACACTCGTGCATTGCTCGTGGAAGCATAGCTACTTTAGAAATCAATATGATGGTTCCTTAGAAAATTGGGTCTTGAGCTATAATGTTATATATTTATTGATACTGTTATGTTTCAATACATGTATACATTGTATAATGTTCAAATCAGAGTAATGTATACAGTCAATCAATTGCCATTGCTTTTTGGTGAAAATATTCAAGATCCTTGTGTTTTGTTTTGTTTTGCAACATCACAGTCATTTTTTTATAGTCACTTTACTGTATAGTAGAACATCAAAACTCATCACTCCCTTTTTTAGTACCCAGGGATGCTAGGTCATTTTGAAATATTTTACTTAGGCCTTTAAAAAATATTTTTTTTAAAAAAAATCTTAGACTCTGATCCTTGTTTTGGTAATTATTTTTGGCATATTATGCTTTGTTTTAAATATATAAATCTGGATGTTCCATTTGGTTTATATCAGTTGGAAGTTGATTTTTAGAGCCATTGAGAACTTTGTGATATTAATAGATGGACTCAATTTTCTTTATTATGAATGTTTCAGTAGTAATTTTGAGATACTAATTTTTTCTTTTTTCTGCTATTATAGACACACCGTTACATGCTGAGCAGTTAGTAGCCAGAATGATGATAAAGCCATTGTTATTTCTTCAACTTTAAACTGTGTCTGGCACCGTTTTTTTCATTTGGTTCCCTTCTGTATGTTTGTATCGGCATTTTTATTTTCTTGTCTTTAATGTTCTGCTTTTTTGAGGTGTAAACCAAGGATCTTCATTTCTTGAGTGTTTGATCATTATTATTCTTTACACAAATTACTGAGGGTTATGTAATTTAAATCTATTTGACATAGACTCATGATGTACCATTTGCTAATCTTTTTATGGAATACTTGTTGATATAATAATCACTTTTGTGTATTTTGTATGTGAATCATGATTAGTTTAGTTAGACTGTTATTACATGTTGTGGATAGGATCCTCAGAGGGAATTGTATTATATTTCTCTTAACTACATATCCTCTCATTAGTACTGTAGACAAATAACAGTCCTATACGATTAATTTTACTGGTGTAAAACAAGGAACCCAAATCTATTTCAAGTTTGTTTTTGTGTGTATATATGTGCATGTGTTCAATTTTATTTATACTTTGAATATAGGGCCTTTGTAGCCAATTGCTTGAGAGTGTGTTTTAATGCATTCATTTGGTACAAAGGAAGTATGCAAAAATGTGAATCAAAAACAAAATTAATTTAAAAATTTGATTTCACAATAGCTAGGCTTATAAATAGTTTCTTAAGGGACTTTATGTGATGCGACTTTATGATCTAGTGTTTCTGCTGCCATTAAGTGGAATAGTGGAGTACACAGGGGAAATCTTGAGGGGCTTTTGACAATCCTACATGAAAGCAAAGAGTCCGTTTTCATTTCCTTGTTTTTCATTGTAGAGGATTTGTGGATGACTGGGGTAAGTCCAAATCCCTCTTGGTGTGTCTCAACTACCGGAAGAAAAGATAAACTCTGGAACACACAGCAGGTTCTGATTTCTCTTCCGGGAAGCTTGCTGTTCTAATTTTAAAATCTTAAGGAGAAAGATAGTCTTCTTCAGTTCATTTTATTGAGTAGACTCAATAAAATAATTTTGTTTATAAGAAAGATCTGTTTTTGTTTTTTTCCATGCGAAGACCGACATTGAACTGGCTATGTAGCCAAGGATGACCTTTAACTGCTGTTTCTCCTGCCTCTACTTCCCAAGTACTGGGATTACAGTGGGCACTGCCATATTTGCCTAAGACCTATGTTTCTTTACACTCTGAAATCGTGTATATACATGCACATGCATAGATGTGTGTGTACACATACACACATGCACAAACATACATACACACTATCCAAACTATAACTTTTTGTTCCTTTAGAGGTGAAGATGACATCAATGATGTGACTTGCATGGCAGAGGTTAACCTTGATGAAGAAAATGCCTGCATCTTAGCAACACATTCTGAATTTGTTGGCACACTCATTCAGTCATGCAAAGAAGAACCATTTCTTTTCACTGGAGCTCTACAAAAGAGAATTTTAGACATTGGTAAGTATAGAATTATGATTATTGACCTGATATATATGTTTGTTGAGGAGAAATGTTATTTGAAGATATAGCCAAACTCTTCTAGATAAGGCTCTAGAAATATTCTGAGATTTCCTGAGTATTATTGAATGAAGCATTCTAGTTTAAAAATAGTTACTTCAACTTTTATTTTTGGGATAGATAATAGAAGTTAATGATTTTTTTCAATTTTTGTTTTTGAGTAGTAGAACTACATATTTTGCATGAATATTTTATATGTGCTGTTTTTAAAATCTTATTTCTTGTTGGTCCTTAGTAATGTGTGTATACAAATAAAAGTGTATTTTAAATGCTGTATTTATAAATTATAGGAATACATAATAAGAACCAGTCCCCTTTTCCTTGTATCAGTCTGAAATTTTTAATTCTACTCCTACCATAGAAGAAAACTGAGCTACAATATTAAGATTTTTCTCTAGGTACAGGGTGGTCTTTAGTTGGCTGCAGTGAATTTAAGAAAATGGAAGAGAATGTACTCTTATTATTTGGAGCCAGATTTAAATACCATGTGAAAGACTATAAGATATAATAGTTAATGTAATGAGAAAGATTATAGAATTATCTTCATATAGAAAGATTATATGAATTATACCATATTTGGTCTGCTTCATAATAAATGAGTGTTTTAGCTGTGATATATTGAACACTTTTATTTTGTAATTTAAATAAGGCCATGCTATTTTTTGTGAGCAACTATAATTAATAGTTTTTCCTGGTACAGTTTTTGTCGGTTAGATACAAGCTAGGTTATCTGGGAAGAGGAGCTTCTATTGAGAAAATACTGTCATCAGTTGTCTGTAATGCCTTGTTATCCAGAGCATTGGCTCAGTTTTCTTGACCTTCCACATATATTATTCAGTTTGATTTAAATCTTTATTAAATGTTATATTTTAAATTAAACATTATTTTTGATTCTGTGTATATGGGTATATTCTCTAGTGTGGGGGTGCCTACAGTGGTCAGAGGTGTAGAGTACTTCTGGAGCTTGAGTTACTGGTGATTGTGAACTTCACAGTGTGGATGTTAAGAACTCTGTCTGAATCCTCTGCAAGTGGAGTATGTGTTCCTAACTGCTGAGCTGTCTTTTGATACCTGGATGATCATTTTCTTAGGTTTGAAGACATCTGAAGATAGTAGCCAGCAACTTTTTCCCACATGGGACCAGGTGATTTTTGTCACTTTGTGTTCTGTAATCTCTGTCACAGGCGTTCAACTTTCTTGTTCCAGGTGGAAAGCAAACAGGAGCAACATATGAACAGATGAGCAGGACTGTATCTTATTGGGGTTCTGGCTTCCATTACAAAAATACCATAGCCTTGAAGGTTTCAATGATACGTATTTATTGTCACAGTTCTGGAGTGGGGACGTCAGATCTGGATGCTCATCAGGATTCCTTGCCAGGGACTCCTTGGTGGTCTTTGGACAGCTGTCTTTATGTTGTACCCTCATGTGATATACTCTTGCCTTATTCCTTTTGATTAATTATACCCAAAGGGCTATACATTAGTTGTCATAACTAAGTCATAAACAGAATTTCTGCATCTGTTTTGGGCGAGAAACAAACCTTTATCCATTGATTGGATTCCTATAAAACTTTGTGCTTAGAAAGAGATGAGTTTTGACTTGTTGGCTGTAGTTTGCAGCCCTATTTGCATTAGGAGAATTGAAGAAACTATTTGTGTTTTCAGTTCTTAATGATGAAACAGAAACAATATAATACAAAATGTAAACTGTAAAAATTCTCTGAATTATCTAAGCTTAAAGGAAACAGCCAAGGGGGGAATGAATGTTCATTTATTTTTGGAGATGTTTTCCATTTATAATAAAATTCTTTCCTACACAATAGTTTCCAACTGAGGGCATTCCTAAAGACAGAAATTACACATTTTGTGAAGGTTAGATTAAATGTCAGTATTCTTCATTTTTCTCTAATTATCTTAATTAAATTGCAGACATTCAATAAAGTCAATAGTAAACACACAAGCACTAACTAACTCTCCTTAATCAATTATGTTGGCTTTTTTAAAAAGTTTTAAAAATGGGAATTAATCTATAGTTTTTAACTTTTGCTTTAAGATTTGTTCTTTAATGAAGATAAGTTTGAACATTTGCTGTTGCATATACTCAGGAATTATTTATTAACACTTGTTCATTTCTAATGTTTCAAAAATATTATAGATTTTTAAAAATAAATACCAATTATTATATTTTATCTGTTTTGCTAAGAATCAAGTCCAGAGCCTTCTATAGATAGTATAGATTTTTAAATAAATTGCTTCAGCCTTATAAGTATATCGTTATTTTCAAATTCCTCTTCCCCAAGAACTAATTTTATACGCTCATTTTCTTTAATCTTGAAATAACTTGACTTCCCATGTCCTATGTTTTGTTGTGATGCCTGTTTATTTTTTAAGTTTGTATATGTGTGTGTGTCTGTGAGTATCTGCATGTAAGTGCTGTTGCACAGGGAGGCTGCTGGAGTTACAGGTTGTGAGTCACCATCAAGTGTGTAAGGAATTGAATTCAGGTCCTCTCTGCCACCCATGTTCTGTTACAGTTTTAACCATTTGATTGTTTTGAAAGTTTACTATTTCTTGTATACAAGGCCCAACTAATTATTTATGTTGACAGCTTAAAGGTAGTTGTGAATTTGTAGTGGGTTTTTCTTTTCCCTTTGTTTCAGTTTGAATTGGAAATGAGCTCAGTTTTGCCAAAGTAATGAATTAGATTTTGAAGGCTTAGTTTAAAATAAGTTGGATAATTTTAAATCTTCTCCCTAGTTAGTTTACTTAGACTACGTTTTAAATTAAAATTTATTTTGTAGTAATGCCAAAGTATATTTGAGTTGTAATTAAATTATGTTTTTGCTGTAGTTCAGCCTTTGATGAAAATATGAGTATGTATTATATGAATTAGTATATAAAAATCAAACAATATTTTTAAATTACTGTGAAGATATATAAAAATGTGTTTTAAAACAACATCAGGCCTGGGGAAATGGCTCAGTGGATAAAACACTTGCCCTATAAAGACTGCATCCCTAGCATTACACACACACACACACACACCCCCAAAAAAAAACACACAGGAGCCTTTAAAAATACATCTCATTTAGATTCCTTAACTGCCTGTCTCTTTAGGTTTGCATATCTGTTGATTGCAGATGATCTGTTGTTTTGTCTGAGAAGCACTGTTTGGAAACTGTTCGGACTGTTTGTAAGAGAGGTGCTGCTCTTGTTTGTCATTCAGATTCTTTTCCTAATACTTTTTCCCTCATTACAACCTGGATAAAACAAGTTGTTCTTAAAAGAAACAAGTTATTGAAATTGATGGTGAAATAATGGCTTTTGAACATATTTCAACTTGTAATTTAATAGGTTAATTTTTGAAAACATGAGTAATGTAAAATATAATTGGTAACAGACAAAAAAGATACTTTTATAGACCAGGAATTAACAGATTTATAATTTAAGTTCACTGAAATGAATGTCATGAATTGTTAACAGTGTCAAACACGGTAAAATGTGACTTTCCATTTTTTTAATTACTAAAATTAACAGAATATAACACTAATTTCTGCAGTTACCATTTTCCTCCCTGAACACTAAACTTGATTTGTGTTCTTATTAACTTTGTCCTATAAATGACCTTGCAGGGAGAATGATTCTAGAGGCTAAGGGAAACAGTGTCTATATTTTCTGAGGCTCCAGGCTAGGTTTTATTAATGTAATGTCTAAGATCTTTGAAGTTGTGACTTTACCAGGAAAATCATAATCTCCAAACCTTTATTCATAATAGGTATGACTTCCAGGGGGAACTGAATACCTGCTGTGCTAATTATTTCAATTATAAGCCACTACTAAAACATGTAATGGATTTTCCCTGCCTCTACAGGTAAAAAGCATGACATTACGGAACTTAACTCTGATGCTGTGAACTTGATCTCCCATGCAACACAGGAGAGATTACGAGGCCTTCTAGAGAAACTGACTACAATTGCTCAACATCGAATGACTGTTTACAAGGTAAAGGGAATCATCAAGGAAGTGTAGATTGTCATCTCCTGAGTAATGCTGAAGGTGGTTTTACGGACAAAGGTCCATTTCTTGATGTATTTTTAGAAGGAAGATTGAGACTTATATTTCCTGTTAGTAGTTTCCTTAACTGCCTTACTTGGATATGCTTATATAGTAAATCAAATTAAAATAGGATTTGAAGTAGTGTCCAAAGGAGGTTTTGTATTGCATATTGGAATACGCACCTGTTTTGTCCGAGGCTCCTCGTCAGGACTCTGTTAGGAGGCTGTGCTAGGGTAGAATATTGGTGGTGGGTGTTCTCTTTGGTGGTCTGGACTCTGCTAACAGATATATGGCTATTAGTTACATGATGACAATGAGTGCTCATACTAGTGCCACTCATTACTGTCCTTGACTGCTGCTATGAACAACTAAATGCAAGGATAGCCTGTCTAATTCCTAGTGGTGTAACAAAATGACTTGCTGTTACCAAGATGAAAGTACTTAGTGTATTTGAATTGTAGTTTTTATTGCTTCGTGGCCTTTAGGGTAAGATCAGTTGTGAATTGTAGTTTCAGAGCCAGGGAAATATCAAATTATTATGGATTTTAAGAAAAGATAATGGCATGAAAGGAACAACCATTTTCTTTATTAAAAAATGTTGAGAGCTAGATTTCCAACATGTTATTAAATAGGTAACTTCATGAGGTTTTAAGTTTGCAGTAGGATCATTCATTGCCAGCCATACAGATGAAAAGAAATCCAGAATATCTGCTGCTGTTTCCCTAGTAAGCTAGCTGGAGAAACCATCTTATGTACATTCTGCTTCATGTAGAGCTTTGGAAGATGTATAGGTATTAAGGTCCTTACTTTCAAATTTTTGTGAGAATTTATCAGACTGTCTTAAAAATATGGAATCAGCATCATAAAAAGCTGTGGAAAACATTGTCAGTATTTCATTTTATATGAGCCTAGGAATTTGTCTATTTTTGTAGGTTATCTATTATGTCAGTTCAGTTGGCGGTAGTAATTGCCAATTGGTAGTAATTTTGTTTCTGATTCTTACTTGTGCCTTCCTTTTTTCCTTTGTTATTCTAGTTAATGGCTTCTCTATTTATTAATCATTACAAAGAACCAGATACTTTTTGTTTCTCTGTTGATGGCTGAGCAAGCCTCTGATCTATGAGTAAAACAGAATATCATAATATCATTAGAAATCATTTTATCATTACTTTTTTTTTTAAGGCCAGTAGTATTTGGTTTTACCCTAGGTCTCTGGGCTATCTAGTCTCTGGTTCTTGGTCACCCAAGCAGTGTTTGAGTATGGGTTTCATCTCGTGGAGGGGTCCTTAAGTCAAATCGTAGAACATTCCAAATTTAAAAAGTTGTAGAGACTTTAAAAAAACCCATCACTCAGAAGTCTAACTTTTCTTTAAAAGTCCCAAAACTCTCAACTGTAGGCTCCTATAAATTAAAGAAAAATTATATACTTTCTTACTTTAAGAGGAAAGAACCAGAGCACAGTTACAATGAAAGCGAAGCCCTAGTCCATCACAATCAAAGCAAAGTCCATCACTATAAATAGCTCAGTATGTGACACTCATGGTCATCTGGGCTCCGAAGGCTTTTCTTTCACCAGCTCTGCCATTTACAGCATACCGTTTGTCCTGAAGTTTCAATCCAGCTTTTTCCCACAGCTGCTGCTGTCTTTTGTTGTCACTGCATGGTCCTGGCATCTCTTGTTGACTGGGGTGTCCATGGGCAGCACCTTCATCGTTGGCCTCTGGGGCTTTCTTCGGGGACTCTGCCCTTACTACATGGTATCAACAGTCTCTCTCCATTATGCCTTCAATCCTGGGTTCTCCACTGCAACTGAGACTCTACCTTTGAAGAGAATGGCTGATAGCTTCTCCTGGCATCTTTTTAGGGACTCTAGCCCTTGTATACAGACCTTTTTACTCTATGACCTTTTCATGCCTGAATCTTACACATTGTCAAGTTTGGCTGTCAGCATGAGATACAGCCTTGGCCTATTCTGGACCACAGCTTCTAACCCCAAGGAAATTCTCCCGATAGATTTCATTTCAGTGTGCCATTCAAAGTACCATTCAAAACTTTGTTGTATAATCTTCAGGTAGAATCTTTCTATTCTATCAGTTACCTTGTTACTAGGATTTGGTATCTATAGAAAATGTGTAGTATTTACCCTATTTGAAAGACCTTAATCACTTAACTTAAAGATAAATACCTTCTTAACTTACTGTTATACCATTGGCTCTCAAGTTTCTTAATGCTGTGACCTTAATGCAGTTTCTTATTTTGTGGTGACCCCCAACATAAAATTACTTTTGTTGATACTTCATAACTGTAATTTTTATACTGTTAGGAATCATAATGTAACTATCTGGTATGCAATCTCTGAAAGAGTTGTTTGACGCCTTCAAGGGATCATGACTACAGATTGAGAACCACTGTGCTATATATTTACTATTTCTATTGATTTATCCTGCATCCTTTTCCCTACATTCATTCTTTAGCATAGCTAGTATTGCTGTCTGAATATTATATAGAAAGATAAAATTATCTTTTAAGAAGAAATAAAAACCACCTAATTGCATTTGAACATACTTTAAAACTTGCCACTATTTTATGGACTTTAATTGTAAAAACAGTATGTGTATCAAAGATTTGGCCAGTCCTGTCTCTTGAGATTTATTTTCATCTATACAATTAAAGAAATACTCCACAAACTATTAAAAAAAGGAGCCACCATTATTAAAAGCAAAATTCTTCCATCTTTCCTACTCTAGATATTAGTTAACTTTTGAAATTCTTTTAGTTGATTAGGTATAATATTCTAATTAATCATAGGTCATAAGCTGAAGTTTAAATAAAAAAATTTAGAAGTAGCCTAGTATGTAGTCTAGTGATTTTTTTTATCCTGCTTTTTTTTTTTTTTTAAGACTAGTTTTCTCAGTGTAGCCCTAGTTATTCTGGAACTTACTCTGTAGACCAGGCTGGCCTTGAACACAGAGATACGCCCAGCTCTGCTTGTTCTTTTTGCACTGAAGCTGCAGTCTGTGCTGTGGCCATGGAGAAGTTTCACTCTACCTGAAAGGTACTGTGGTGTTTCCTTTAGGTGGGGTTACCTGATGATGCTAATATCACTTGAGTCTAGATATCTAGTGGCTTTCATACCTTTGTACATGAAGACTTAGTTGGTTCACAGAGACAGGAAGGAACATGATAATATTGGGGTTACAGAGGTGGTAGGGATTTAGTAGGTTAGGGAAAGATACCTATTTACTGTAGCTAGAAGAAAAAGGAGAAATTATGCCGCAGGCAGTTGTATCTGAATTGGTAAAGGAAACAGAATGAGAATATGATATGGTTAGAATGCCAGTGCTTTTTAATTTAGTGTTTCTTGTCCCTTTTAAATTAAATTAAATTTCTGTCTGTAAACTGTCTCTGGAGTTTCTGAACACAGAAATAGTTAAGATGAAGTATTTAGGAAACCGCTGTTATTGTGCTCTATATTTGGCTTATAATGTAGTCCACATTTTATCTTGTATTATTTAACTTTAAAGACCATTTGGGAATTCTTGTATTAAACTTTAAGTAAAATAAGTAGCACTAATACATCCTTCTTCCTTAAACCATGTAATACTCTTTTGATCTAGTTAAATGCCAACAATAAAAATTTAATTTAAAAAGAATCTTGGGCATATGAAATCTCTTAGTCTAAGCTAATTGAAGCAGTCATGAGCACAAGGATAAAGTGGAGACAGAGATGGAAGTGGTGTGGTGCTGGGAGACAGGCATTTAATGTTGAGCTCAATGTTGAGTTGTTTTTGGCAGTAAGAGTCTCCTCAAGTGTTAACTGCTGAGATTAGTAGATGGCAGGGTAAGTATTGATTGTTTAAACCTTTCTGTTTTGCCCACAACAACCCACATATGGATATTTGTATTATAGAGGGTGCTAGGTGACCATAGGTGAAGAAACTAGAAAATACTTAGATTTGACGGCACTGTTATTGTACTTTAGCATACCCAGATAAGTGAGACAGTTTTAATTTTGTCATTTTTATGGAATACTAAAGTTAAGAAAGTAGAGTTTTTTTGTTACAGTTTTCATTAGTAAATTATAAGCCTTTCCACTACTTGGGAAGCTAAGGCAGGATGACTTCAAGTTCCAGGAGATCCTGGTCTGTATAATGACAGCCTGCTTATAAACAAACAAACAAACAAATAAATAAGTGATAAATAAGCAAATTATATACAAGACCATCATTTTAGATGGGGGTGGTGGGAGATACAGGGTTTCTCTGTGTCTCTCTGGCTGTCCTGGAAGCCTCAACTGAAGTAATACGCCTTTCTCTGCCTCCATAGTACTGAGATTAAATCATGTGCCACCACCTCCCGGCTTGTGATTTTAATGTTTCCCATTTTATGTTCTATTAGGATAGAAGTGTTTTAGTTTATTTTAATTAATATTTTAGTTAGATTAAGCCAATCTATTTCTTTTTCTCAGTGAGGTGATTTTTTTCTTTTTTACTTTTCATCTAAGATTTAATTGCTCGTATTTATGTCAGTAGATAGGAATGACTACAGGATATTGAAATATAGGTAATGTTATATTCTGCTGGATTCTTTTTCCTACTGATAGGATCTGTTTCACTTAATTACTTTCCTGTCTCTTGAGTAGTAGGCTTACTAAGGAAATCTTTCTGAAATGTAAATGCTAATCATCTCTCAAATTTTATGGCTGATTAAAGTTTCTGGCTTTTATTTGTTTGTTTGCTTGTTTAACAAAATTTTAAAAAATACTCTTTTCTGAAAAATGTAGTTCTCTCTGTGTATTGGGTACTCTTTTGTATTGTTTATCAAAATGTCTAAGGCAAATGTATTGCCCAGAATCGTAACTCTGTTTTTTCCCTAGGGAAGTGAAAATTACATCCTGTCTACTGATACCAGATCACAACTCAAATTTCTTGAACAGCTAGATCAATTGGAGAAACAGAGGAAGGATCTAGAAGAAAGAGAGATGCTACTAAGAGCAGCCAAGGTAAAGCACTGTGTGACTTACAGGAATGTGGCCTGGCGATGTGATCATAATTGCCTTCATCATTGACTGATAGTCTTGATTTTATAAGCCTTTAGGTTTCTCTTGAGAATATCCTTAAATGAAGTTACAAATAGGGTGTCTCATAGCCAAGCTGGTGTGTGGTGGTAGCTTTCCGTTGATTTAGTTAATGAATCATAATCTTTTGTCTACTCCCCCAGCTCATATTCTGTTGTACCCAATATCATTCCTATCCACCTGTCCCTAGTTCCATGTTAAACTTTTATACACATTTTAGATTCTTAAGCTACTATTTGGTATATACAAGTTGAAGTTAACAAGAACAGTTTTTAAAAGACAGGAAAATTGTGATATTATTAGGAATAACTTGGAGTATATAGAACAAAATATAAGTTGTTGGAGAGGGGTTAGAGAGGGAAAGTGACAGGAGTGACAGGCAGAACCAAAGGACCTGTTCTTCCTTTTAAGTTGTTTTCTAGAACTAGTAGTTCAGTTCTACTACAGGTTTACATTTTGTACCTCTACAGTTCTTCGTAGACAGAGTTGGAGCTTCACGAGAAATTGTAAAGGCTAAACTCCAGAGTCTTAATTTTTATTTTGAGGACCTTTCTTTTAATTTCTCATGTCCCTGAAAGATTTATTTTTTTTCCTAGTTACAGACTATTATCGTCTTCTTTTTTTCTGTTTTTGAGACAGTCTCATTATGTAGACATGGGTGTCTTGGAACTTTTCCCCTATGCTAGGTTGGCCTTGAACTCATAGAGACCAGCATTCCTCTTCTTCCTGAATGCAGAAGTTAGAGACATGCACCATTACACCCAGCCCACCAACTACTGTTTGTAACCCTTTTAGTCTCCGGTGATGAGACAGGATCTGTGTGCTAATAATAGTGTAGCCCATACAGTCTTTGAACTCACTATACTATTGCCTTTTCTGAAGTGCTGTGACTTACAAGGGTCAATCATGATACCTGGCTCTAATTGCTTCTTTGACCTATTTTAAAACAATTTTTATACTTACATTATAGTATCAAATCTATACATTTGCCCTTTTCTAAGATCCCGCCATTTTCTGGCATTTGTTCATCTCTACTAATTCCCCCACCCTTTGTATGCACCTGATACATACAAACTTTAGTTTGTCAGTATGTCCACCTTCCCTTTAACCTTAATTGAGAGGTGTGTTTTTTTTTTAGTATATTTACAGTTATGTAACTCTACTAGACAATTGAGAGACCCATTGGAAAGCAATCCTGAGACATAATGACTCATCACCCTTAAATATTCTAGTGTGTATTTACAAAAATCAGAATATTTTTGTCTTTTTAGGATGCTAGCCGTGTAACACTGTTGTGCATAGCGCAGACCCCTGTTCATATTTCATTAGCCATCTCACTTGTTTCTTTTCTTCATGTTCCATTTTTCTTTTCAGAAATAAGTATTTTATTTAGTAGTTAACACTTTTCACATTTCTTCTGACCGTCTTAACTTGTCTTATATACTTCATTCCCTTAGCACTTACAAGATCTTACTTTCAACTTATTTTCTATGTTATGACCTTCACCTGTTTTCATTTGGTATTTTCTTAGGACTTTATGTAAGCCGTGTACTCCTGACAGATGTACACAGAGACGATGATACATTTTTCTGAGCTAATAACCTCAAAAGGCAACCTGATATCTGGGCATGTGGTTGTCTACCAGTTCTTTCCATTTTAAATTGACTATCTTCCTTGAAAGTTTTTAGTTTTACATGGATTATTTTCATGTTCATAAATTATATCAGCATCTTTTCCTCATCTAATTTTCATGCATCAGCCTTAACAAGTTCCTGAATCAGCCACTTCTGTGGGGATTGCCTGACACTAATTATTCCCCTTGCTTACCTTCACATATTAACCCTCTGTTATATGAAAGGCTTCCTTCTCCTCCCTTTTCATGAATAATGAACCTGTGAGTTCATTCATTCATTCATTTGTATTTTCTGCCTGCCTCTCTACCTTCAAATAACTGCAGAATTTTTTTCTCCAGGAGTCAGAAAGTTTGCTTTTGTTATTATCCTTAGCATGTTTAGCTTATGTCTTCAGTCAATGACATTCATATATCACCAGCTTGACTGACTCTTATCTACTGTTTCCTTCATGCTGTTTTATTGGTCTTACCATTATGACCATCGGCCTGTGTCTTCCGGAGACATCCCAAACTTCCACAAGGATGTGAGCATCATAGCATTGTCACTGCCCTGCTGTCTCAGCCTCAAAGTGACTCCTTTGCTGAGAAGGGCAGGGAGATAGTCTTCCTTGAGCTTGAACTCACTGTTGTAACAAGGTAGTTTGTTGGTTCTTTATTTCTAGTAACTGCATTAAATAAGGTTATAAAACTATTAAATACTATTCTAGTTATTACTTATGTAAGATATCTGGTTCTTAGTCTCTTTGGGTTTTCTTCCTTTTTGAGGTAGAGTGCTAAATATTGGGATGCCATGGGTTTCAGTCCTATGCTTTCTGTCTTTGTGTTCTCCTGAGATTGTTCTTTCAGCTTGATCTACATTCTGAAACTTTTGGCATGTAAGTTGACTGGTTGTTTGCTATCACTTTTCTGGCAAATGGGACTCTCCAATTGTTTATGTCCAAACAGACTTCTGATTTTTCTCTCCTTTAATATGACTTTTTTCTAACTCAATCAGTAACAACCTAATTTACCATAGGTTCATGGAAAAAACCTAAATGTCATCTTTGCTTCTTCTCCATGCCCAGTTTACTCACACTAGTCTACAGTGTCCATCCTCTCTTCAGTATATCGTCACTGCCCTAGTCCAAGACATTTTGTATATTCTATCTGATCTCTCTTTCCTTCCATATCCATTCATAAGAATGCTTTTCATAATAAAAACACATGGTCTTCAAGGTGTGGTAGCTCATGTCTTTAACCCCAGCACTTGGGAGGCAGAGGCAGGTAGATCTCTTTGAGTTGAAGGCCATCCTTGTCTACACAGTGAGCTCCAGGACAACCAGGACTACAGGGCAAACTGGGGCTCAAAATAAAACATAGCTTTTACTGATATTTGTTGTTGTTGTTGGTTGTACTTATCTAAGCTTCTTACAGGACTTCAAAAAAGGTCTTACATTATCTAGTACCTGACTTCTCTTTGACACTCATTTACCCATTCCATTCATCGTGCTCACGTGTCTGTTCCAAGCTTGTGTCCAACTTAGGACATTTCACCTTAGATTTGGCATCTAAAACTGGCAGTTGATCCTTTTATTTCATTGTGTACTTTTCATTAGATCTTCCCCTATAGAAAGTTAGAATTCCCCTCAATTGCTTAGGCCAGAATCTAGGTATTATTTTTTCCTCTTTAGTTTGTATCCTGTATCTAGTCTACCACAAATTTGGTTGGCTTTACTTGTAAAATGGGATTTGAATCTATCTGTCATGGTCATCATTGCTGTTCTGCTGTTCTACACTGCATTCATTGTCTTCTCAGCCACCCTCTATTCATAGCAGTTGCTTGAGAAGAGTTTCTTAATTTTGCGGGCACCTGTGCCTTCAGTCATAGATCTTTGTAGTAAACACTCTGTATGCCTGCTGGAGCCCGTTTCTAAGGGGTTGCTCCAGTGTATTCTCATTCTTGTGCTATGTAATAATAGTGTTCCTATTACAATAGTCTTCTTTAACAATCAGTGGCTGGTTGTTAAAACTACAATTAAACCCTTCAATTAAACCCTTCTACCTCTTAAAATGACTACAGGGCCACACATTAACCTCCTTTCTCTTCTTCATGTTTTCTATGTGCTTCAGACACATGGTCATCCTGTCTTTACTCAGGCTTGCTGTCATTTTAAGGTTTTGGTGTTTACTGTATCTTCTATTTGAAGTCTCTTACATAATGCCTTAATGTGACTGGCTATTTCTTGTTATTCAGACTTCTATCCAAATGTTATTCCTCAGAGAGAGATGTCTAACCCACTACCCTATTAGAGAAGTACCTACCACATTCCTCATGCTCATTTTTATTACATTTTGTTTTTTATAGTATGTAGCATTAGTTCATTAAGTGTTATAGAGGATCTAAAACTAATAAAAATATTAGAATGTGCTTAATACTTTTGCTTTCAGAAATTACTCTATTTAAGGTATTTGATTCAAGGCTAGTTGAGTTCTTGATTTTAATAGCTGTTCAAATAACATATGCTTTGTCAAAATGGCTTCACCTAAAGATGAGCCAGTATTGTTTGTTTTTATTCATTTGAGCACACACTTCTTTTCCTTTTCTTCTGTTCGGGCCAGTTTTCATTTTGCTGTGTTCCAGCAAGAACAATGTCATGCCTTGACTGGACCTGACTGACATTGTTAGCATCATTTTCAGTATGTGTTTCCTCCAGCCTAGAACTGCAGCAGCCGGCCCAGATGATGATGATGAGGGGGCCAGGACTGGAGTGCAGCTAGACTGGATCGAGGCATTGCCCCTGGAGCTAGGGTTTTCAATCACAGGAGAAATCATCATTTATTAAATATTTAACAGTAATGCTTGTATTTAGATGATTTCTATTAATTTTTTTTCCTTTGACAGAGCCGTTCCAATAAAGAAGATCCAGAACAGCTGAGATTAAAGCAGAAGGCCAAAGAGGTAGGACTTTCAAGTTACATACAGTTCTGGTCTTTGTGTTTGAGGGAAGGTTGGCAGCCTCTCTCTTGGCAATTAGGTCAGGGTTTATTTTACTGTTGCATACCATTTGCAAAAGCCTTGGGGAAGGACAGGAACTGCTAAAGGCAAGGGCAGTACTTCAGATGAGGTCAGTGAGCTATGTGCTCTCCTTTTAAAATTTATTTTCAAGGCTTAGGCCTGTCTGAAAATGACTCTTTGTAAACTCCAGTCATATACTTAGAGGAATACAGCGTGGGATTAAAGGAAAGAAAGAAAGAAACTTTGAGATTTAGCATCTGGGACTGTACAATAGGCTACATTTTTCCAGGGTAATTGTTCGTTTTGTAAATCTGATACTGCTTATAATTCTTTGGCTGGGAGGCGGTACTGGGATTTAGTTTTAAATGGAAAATGCCTCTGGCTTTTAATTTTCTGGGCCCAGCAGTTTTCTGTTCTGGAATGGAGCCCTTGTTTCACACAGTTCATGTTTAGCTGCGGGGGTTTTAGTTTATAGCTTAGACTGGTTAAGCTTTTACTCCCAGAGGCCTCTGCATAGCAACTGTAGAAATCAACAAATAAGTTCATTTATGTCTGCAGCCTCCTCTCAGTAGCTGACTTTTTACATTTCCCAATATCCATTTCCTGACTTCACTAGCCTCAGAGAAAAAAGCTCCACTAATTGGAGCCTATTTTAATTGAGCCTTAATATTGGATCTCACTGGAGTTACCCCCAGAGCTACTGAGAACAGAATGAAATGAAAGTACTTAAGGTTGAAGGGCTGTGTGCCTATGACTGTGTGTGTGTGTGTGTGTGTGTGTGTGTGTGTGTGTGTGTGTGTGTGTATGTATGTGTGAGAGAGAGAGAATTTTCACTTGACCTACAGATTCATTCCCCTCCTGAATAAATCATCAAGCCTGTTCACATTCCTGGTTAAGGATCTGACAGCAGACGATAATAAAGACAGTTTAGGTGTGAGATGTGTAATACGGAGCTGAAGAAACCGGTTTCTATAGTTACTTGACTGATTTCATGCAATTTTTAAGCATCTTTGTGCTAAATAAGAGTGATTTCCTGAGCAGCTTTTTCCTTAACTGTGCCTCTTGAACTATGAAATCTGTTGTCCTCAGCATTGCTGTACTGGGCATCTAGGTGCCAGCAGCAAGGAGGTTACTTATTAATGTTCTAAAGGCCCTTATTGTTTGGATTAATGGAGGAGCTAAGGCAAAACACACGGAAATTTAGTAAGATTCTTAGAAGCAACGTATTTTCTGTAACATAAAGAAAATACTCAGGGTAGAAGGGCTTAAAAATCAGGGCAAGAAAGGAAGATCATTAAAATGTTAGAAACACTCATTTTAAATAAAATGTACCTTATCCTAATTTCCTTCCTCTGGATTTTATCTAACACTGTTAACCTGAGAACCGTGTCTAGATTTCTTTTTAAGTACACCTAGATTAATGCTAGGTATTTGCAGCTGTACCACTTGTCACTGCTCTGAATCCTGGGTATCTGTTCTTTCTTTAATTAAGGACTGATTGGATACTTATACCTTTTTCTTTTAATTGATTCTTGTTTTGGAAAGTAGCTCTCAGAAAGTTAATTATCTTGCCATGTGTGTTGTTGCTTAGATTCTTTTTTTTTTTCAGCTTTGAAAGAGGTGGTTTTATTTGTTTCATATATTTTGTTTATTCCATGAAGTCAAAGATAGTCAGCAGTCTTCAAACAATACTGTGGGGTAGGATGTGGTTTCTTTTACCAAAAATGATTGATAGCAAACCTGCTTTTTATCTGTTCTTTGCACATCTATTTAGTTTTTTTTT
>LOEQ01011514.1:26110-48104 GCA_001685075.1 Bramus lutescens
GACTGAGAAGCCAAGGACAATGGCACTGGGTTTTGATTCTACTGCATGTACTGGCTTTGTGGGAGCCTAGTTTGTCTGGATGCTCACCTTCCTAGACCTGGATGGAGGGGACCGGACCTTGGACTTCCCACAGGGCAGGGAACCCTGACTGCTCTTTGGACTGGAGTGGGAGGGAGAGGAGGAGTGGGGGAGGAAAGGGAGGAGGGGAGGAGGTGGAAATTTTTCATAAAAAAGTTCAAAAAATAAAATAACACTTATTTACTTTGAAAAAAAGAATTTGTGTGTCTTTGTAATGGGTAATAATAAATTGTTTTGTAGTGTTCCACGTCAATGGAAAGCTTACTCTGGAGTTGTGTTATGGCCCCCTCCTTAGTCCCTAGCAAGCATGGTTTAAAGGTTTCTTCCATTTTCTGTGCATGTATCAGATGGGCAACTGACCATGTGATGTGACAGTGAAAGGAGAGCAAAATTTGATGAAAGTACAGACTATTCCAATGAGAAGTATTACTGGTCATCTCACACACATTTTTTTAAATCCCTCTAACTTTTAGTTTTAACTTCCTAAAATTTTTGCTACAGTAGGAATCCTATCTCAAGATTTGTAAAAATATTCATTAAACTTTCTGTATTTCAAGATTTGTAAATGTAAAAAATGTAAAACATTTAACAAAAAGTTGACTTAAAACTTGTAGCAAGGGGATTGATGGTTGAAAATCTATATACATAGGTATTCTTAACTCACTACAGTCTACTGTGTGTAACGTAATAGTTGTGTCTATGGATCCAACTTCTTAAAAGGAATGGATGTTTCTGGATAACAGTGGGTCTCCAAGATATTTTGGTTTGGGATAGATTTTTGTGTAGTGATGCTTGGCCTAAGACTAAGAATAGCAGATAAGGAAATAAATCATAAAAAAGGTTTATTTTTCTTTAAAAAAGGAGGGGACAATCTTGAAAGGCTGTGATGACTAAAAGTGTAATAAGTTTTATTCCTCAGTCATATTATTATTCTAGATAAAGATTAACAAAGGCTTGAGAAATAATACAGGGCGAGCTAAGATGAAAAGGGATAAATNTTTTCCTCTTTTATATGATGTAAGACAATGGCCTAAGCAGTATAGCATGAGTCTATGGACTATGTCTTCTAACTTAAAGTCTTTTTATGCTAAAACAATCTAGTTTGAAAATGTATAAATGTTCTCTTTGTCTTTCCTAACTTTATTAAGCCTTACCTACTTGGATAAATTGAATCATAGAACAAATTGACATTCTATAATGATGCATTATGAAAGGATCAAAAATTAAGATTTTCAGTCTATGGTCTGCATTTAAGATTTGAAGTTTATTTTGGTACTAAGAGAACTTCAATTCAAGCATTGTATTTTTTTTAGACTATAATGCAGGTTAACAATCACACATTATAAATGATCAAATTGCTCAACATGCTCAGAACCATGCATGTAATCATGCTAAAACCAAATGCAGTTCATTGACAGGGATAAGTTTTTTTTTTTTTTAACTTTCTGTGTACGTTTTCAAGGTTAAGTTTAAAAGAAGTAGCTAAAGGCAATAAAAGTTTATTTAAAGTCAGATGTACTTAATAAATAGCCTTCAAACACTCTTCAGAGAAATGGTAAATATGGCCTTTAAAGTGTTCAATGGAAAAGTCTTCCTGTATTAGACAAAAGCCAAAATGTAGGCATATCAATGACTTCAAAAATAGTCTGGAATGGAGTATATCAAGGATTTATTTATTTGGGGATAAACTCATAATAAAGGTAGCCATCTGCAGTTCTCTGTATGTACTGGGAACAGGGAACCTAACACAGCAAAAAAGGGGGGGACTTGCATGATTTTCATCTGCACTTATAGTACATGAGCCCATGCCCAAAGTGGATCAGTCTCTAGAAGGATATTGGCTGAAGGAGTTGACACAACAAAAGGCAGCACTAATGTCTCCTACAAAGAAGATGACTCTACCTGGATTGTGACAAGGCTAATCAGTGGGCCTTATGCCTCACCTACCTCAAGGCCCACTGAGACTGTGGATAATAACTACCCCATTTATCTTACCAAGGTAGGCCAGTTTCTCAAGTCCTTTACTCACAAGAAAGTCTCGGGTCTTTTAGGTCTGGCAGCCAAACAAAGGCTGATGCTTCCCTGTGTTCCGCTAGGAGAGTTAATGCTATCCTGTGTAACTGCTGGGGACTGAAGTCATTATGCCTCCATGTATCCTGGTAAACGATTAAATGCCAAAGGTTTGAGTTTTATACAAATTCTGATCTGTGAAAGTAAAACTAACATATATAAAACTTAAAGAAGATAATGATGTTGGGACTTCAAAGGTCCCAAATTTTAATATATAAGTCAATGGTTTTCTGATGAACTGGCTATGGTAAAGCACTAGCTCCTATTATAGTTGCAAGCTCAAATTTTAAATTTTCCTTGGCTCTTCCCTCTGAACAGAGGAAAATGTGTCAATGCTGTTAACTAAAAATTATTTTGGGGGTACTATGGGGGTTTGAAAGAAAATGGCCCCAAAGGAGTGTCACGTTTTTGGAGTAAGTGTGGTTTTGAGGAAGTGTGTCATTGTGGAGGCCGGCTCTGAGGTCTCTTTTTTCCAGCTTCACTCAGTGTGACAGTCAATTGACTCCCTGTTGCCTGAAAGATGTAGGACTCTCAGCTATTATATCTGATTGCATGCCATCATGCTCCTTGTTACGATTATAATGGACTGAACATCAGAAACTATGAATGAACCATCCCAATTAAATGTTTTCTTTACAAGAGTTATTGTGGTCATGTTGTCTCCTCACAACAATTAAAACCCTAACTAAGAAAGAAGTTGGAAACTTAGCTGGGTGGGATATTGCCCTGAGGATGCCATGGCCTTTATTCCATTTTGTAATCCTATGCAGCTGAAGTTTCAACTTGTAAAAGAGAAATAAGAAAAAAAAAACATTACAGCCAGGTGGGTTCCATTGAATGAAGCTGTGTAATTGAAGCCTGGATTGCTTTGGAGAACCCAAAATGTTAGAAATTCCAGAGTCCTGGGATACTTGCCAAGGAGAGCTGTTAACAAGGAGTGGAACCAACCCAAGAGAAAGAAGTGTGTTCCAGTCAACAAAGCAAAAGAGAATTGGAGATCTGAAGTGTGCTTTTACATCAGACATATAGATGCAGAACTTGCAGCTTGCCCAGGTGGTTTTCAGTCTTGCTTTGGTTCAGTATTTTTTTTGTTAGGATCCAATATTTCTTTGCTAAGATCCCTTCTCTTTGTTTTAGAATGGCAATGCATATCCTGTACCATCATATGTTAGAAGTATGTGATCCACCTTTTAATTTTAATTTTACAGAGGATTACAGTTAAGAGGTTGCTTGAATGTCAGAAGAGATTTGAGACTTTAGACTTTGAAACAAGTGTGGAACTGTTATAGACTATGGGGACTTTTGTATTTGAACTGAATGCATTTTTGCATTATTATATGACTGTAATGTAAGTTATAATTGGTCTTATTAATTAAAACATGGAATAAGATATTAGGGAGCGAAAGCTGAAAAGGTCAGAGAAGCAGAGCAGCCAGTCACTAGTTCTTACCTCTGTAAAATTTTCCAAACCAAGGAGGCAAGATCTGCAAATTCTCATATGAATGGGTATCCAGTCTCTACAAGTCCTCAGACTGAATGTCTTTAGCTCCTATTATCTGCCATCTTAAATTCTTCTTGCCAACTGGTCAAATCCCTTTCTTTCTCTACCTCCCTAGTGCTAGGATTAAAGGTGACTCCCAAGCACTGTGATTAAAGATTTCAGCCACCACCATGGGGCTATAATTCTCTTTTAGACTGGATCAATTTTGTGTAGCCCAGGAAAACCTTGAACTCACAGAGATCCATCTGCCTCTGTCTCCTAAGTGCTGAGGTTAAAGGTGTGTACCACCATGCCTGGTCTGTAAGTGAAACTACTGTAACTAGCTCAGCACTGTGATCTTCAGGTAAGACTTATTTGTTACAGTACAAACAAAACATATGGCTATACTCTTTTGGGGGCCAGGGAATGAAAGTGTTGGTTTGAAAGAAAGTGACCCCAGAGGGAGTAGCACTTTTAGGAGTAGTGGCTTTGTTGGAGCAGGTGTGGTCTGCTTGGAACTCCCACCTTGCCCTATTCTGCTAAGCCACTGGTTGAAACAGATTTATTCATTAACCAATAAAAGCTACACATAGACAGAAGGACTTCACATACCATTTCCCCTTTTCTGCTTAATAAAAAGGTTTTAACTTTAGCATAGTAAAATTACACATAACAAGACAGGTATCAAGCAAGAATTACAGTTAAAACATTTAGAGTAGACCTAATCAGTGAGAAGCCATGTAGCCACCTCTGCAGATAGACGTGCTGGAACCTTGCTGGTATGGCACAGCTAACAATTACCAGACAAGGAGACTATTGTATGACATTGGAAACTTTACGTTTCTGTGTAAACCAGTCAGGCATTATCAGGTAAAATTTAGCCAAAATTTCAAAGACCTTCAAAGAGAGGTAAAAGGCCCTATGAGGAGGCCTTTCTTCGGTTCTTCCTGGCTTGTAACTCTGTTGTTGGCTGTCAAGAGGCCCTTCGCTCTCCTGTTCCTGCTGATTATCATTGTCCTCTGCTTCATTAATGTCTTAACCAGATATATAAATTCTCACTTAGGAACTATTAAGCTAATGGTGATTAAGTCCCAATATAAACAGGTATCTGCCACAGAGAAAAAGGTTTTGAGTCAAGATATAACTCAAAGAGTGAATGTAATGGCTAATGTTATGTTGATAGCTATCTTTATGTTTAAGAGCATAAAATCTCTTTACTGAAAAGAACTACAAAGCAAAATTAGACCTCCAAATGTTAAGGGCTGCTAAGGGTTGAATTTTGCTGCTGCTTCTGCTTCTGTAAAGGAGCTTGTTTTGTAGGGGAGAACCTTTTGTTTTCTGAATAACAAATTGTAACTTTGTATTATTTGTTTTTATAAACCCCTACTGAGGCCCCATTGGGGGAATCATTGGTGTAAACCTGGTGCCACTATCTGACTAAAAAGCTCTTTTTTTGTTGTTGGTAAAATTTATTAATGGTCGGACTGCTAAATCTCTTAACTACTCCAGACCCATAACATCATCTGAATCAGATTATATAAGAAAAACAAACAAACAAACAGAAGAAAGGAAATGAGAAGGTAAGAAAGAGAGAAGAACATGATGGTTTGAAAGAATGGAATTCAATGTGTTTAACATTAAGTGTGTTGGAGGGGTGAGGGGGTCTGTGATCACCAGGCACATTGAGAGGCAAAAAAAAAAAAAAGATTGGTTCTGTCACCAGTGTTGCTTTAAAGATTGAGTTTTACCCTGAGTATTGTAGGCATGTGTAAGCACAACTTGACAAAGCACAAAGGTCACCAGACTAATAACCATGGATGGATAATAGGCTATGTTTCCTTCCTTCTGAAAGAAGAACCTTGTGTGTTTAACATTTCTGCTTCTCTTATTGTATATCTGTGAGCATAGGGAATTCCATGCTTCTCACGACCCACTTATTTTATTCTTCTGAACAAACATAGAAGTAAAATGACTCTTAATGATATATTGTTTATCCATAGAAAAGAGAACAGCTCAATCATATCAAAGAAGTGTCTTCTTGAAATATATGATAATGAACACATATATCCACAACTGGACAATGTGTAGAGTGAGAGACCTAGGTGAACTGAGCCCCAAACAGAAGGTTTTGTATCAAATTCTGCTAGTCAAGGCACAGGAATCTATGTAAAAGAGGATGCAAAATGATTGGAAAAGCCAAAGGTAGTAGACTATTCTAAGAAAACAGCATCTTCCAGAAACAAGAGTGTTGATTCCTATTGTTAGGGTCAGTGAGGAGTGTTTATTAAAGTTATCAACACTGTAGTTTTGTCTCTTATGGGGCCCCTAGTAATGGGACCAGGATCTGTTCCTGCTGCATGAGTTGGCTCCTTAGAACCTATTCCAGGTTGTGGAATACCTTGCTTGTCCGTGATTCAAGGGGGAGGAGCTTAATTCTACCTTAACTTGATATGATATGCTTGGATGATTCCCAAGGGAGACCTTATCCCATCTGAATGGATTGGGGAGGGTTAGAATGGAAGTCGGATGGGGGATGAATGGAAGAAAAGGAACACATAGAAAGTGTGGTTGCTACGTAAAATAAAATATAGAAAAAATCACAAACATGTTGGTTTCTAAACACCTGATAAAATGGCAAATGGCGACTCAGAGAAACTGCAGGCTCCTTCAAAACAAGATTAGGGGAATTCTAGGGAGATGAGGTTAGTCTAGAGGCTCATTGGTGGGCTTAAATACAAATACAAAGTTCATAGGAATGATAGATGGCTCTAGGGATTAGGGACTTTCCAGGGGCAGGGTAGGGAAAGTTATCTTTATCTAGCAGAAGGCTGTGGCTAGCAGTAGGCTCTGCGGCATTTGCTCATTGGTTGTCCCTGAGTTGTGGTTTCCCCAGAACTTCTTTCTCAACTCCAACCAGATGTAATAAGGCAAAACTAAGCCCTGGTACCTGGCAGGGGCTATTAGAAACCAGCTATGACTCTGATCTGGTTCGCCAGCACTCTCTTCATATGAACACAGAGACTACAGTAGCATTCATAACACCTGCACAGCTTTAAACAAACTCTATACTAGCACTGAGAAACAAAAGGGGACATAGTGTCACACCTAAACAAGAAGGCAATTGTAATTGGTACCTGTGGATAAGGGAAAAATTAGTTTTCTCTCATGGGGTGTCACTGGATTTATCAGGCATACTCCAACAAGGCCCCGCTCAGGAGTAATGAGCCAACATAATATGAACTCCATTTTCTTGTGCATACATTCTCTGTTTATGTGTTTAGGTTTTTGGAAGTCGTATTGAGTTCTTTATCTTTTAGTTTGTTTCTCTGTTTTAATTGTTTTTCAAAAGAACAGAAACGAAGTTAAGTCGGTAAGAGGTGAGAAGGATCTGTGATGCATTGAGGAAGGCAAAAGAATCTGATCAAAATATATATACCAGGTAAAATATCTAAAAAGCTTTTCAGGATCATATTTTTATTTTTAACGTTAATTTATTTTAATAAGCATTATATTTTTAACTTTACATATTTTGAGGGTACTGTGTAAGAATTCAACATGTGTACAATGTGTAATTATCATACTAAAGTAACTATCATTACTATCTCTTCAAGAATTTATGATTTTTTTTCTGTTAAAACATTAAGCTTGAGAGACCCAGACCCTAGGAAATCCCTGATTCATAGCCCACACATAGACCCTGAATCACTAGAATCTAAGCCCCGACCCAGGGAAAGAAACACAACTTTAAAATGGGACAGGAGCCTCAGAAGTTAACAATTTGTCCCCAAGCCTGTAGCTGGAGGAAAGTCCATGAGCCCTGAAACTGGGAACAAAATAATACACTAAGTTCCTAGATTCAGGATGTACCTTGTCACCAAAATTAAGGTTAAAATGTTAGAAAGAACCAGAAAAAGAAATACAGTTTGGCCCCAGACGCAAAGTCATTTCTGCCAGACTGGAAACCAGCCAAACCCCATGCAGGGAAAATGAACCAATCACTGAGCCCCTAGAGGCTTGGAGTTCTCTCGAAAGTTACCTGCAGGCTTGGAAAGCCCCTTTACATCATGTGGTAGGAGGTAAGCCAATCCCAAGCCTGGAAGACTGGATTTCCCATCACCTCAACCAAGGCCAGCCAATCAGTAGCCCTGAGGCTTGGAATTTCCCCAGCCTCTACCCTTATATAAGCCCCGATTTTTCATTGCTCTGCGTCCTTCTCCTGAACTATTCTGGCTTCTGCTGCTGCCACTTCTATGGAAGAATAGAGTGACCTAAGTTAACTCATGAATGTGAATAAAGACTCTTTGTTTTTGCATTTGAGGTAGTGTCCTGGTGGTGATTCAGATTACACAATTTGGGCATAACAAGCTCCTGCTTGCAATTCTTTTTTTTTTCCATGTATTGGAGATACATTATTTCATAATATATCCTGATAGCAGTTTCTCTTCTTCTAAATCTAAATGTATAAATAAAAGTTTTTAATTGAAGTAGAATTTATTCACTTTTATTTCTCCCTTCATTCTCTCCAATTCTTCCCATGTACCCTTTTCCTTTCCCCACCTTCTCCCATTCCTCATATCTCAAGCTTAAAAGACCCCTACCCAATTAAAACTGGGTCAACAGGGTATTCCTGGAAGCAAGGAAAAATGTCCTGGGCGTCAATGGGAGACCTACCCAACTCCCCAATGAGATTGATGCTGCTTTCCCCTTAACCTAACCTGGATGGGACTTTAATACTGCTGAAGGTAGGGGACACCTACGTCTTTACCGCCAGTTACTCATAGTGGCCTCCATGGCGCTGGGCACAGACCTACCAATTTGACTCAGGTAAAACAGATTAATCAGGGACCGGAGGAAACTCCAACTGTCTTTTTGAAGCGCCTAAAAGAGGCCTATCGTATATATACCCCATTTGATCCTGAAAATGATGCGCAGTGGAGTAATATGTCTATGGCCTTCATTTGGCAGTCAGCTCCAAATATCAGGAACAAGCTGCAGAGATTAGAAAATTTACAGGATTATACATTGCAGGATTTATTAAAGGGAGCAGAAAAGATATTTAATAAAAGAGAGAGAAAAGAGGGAACAAGATCGAAAACGTAGCAAAGAGCTGAGCAAACTCTTGGCCACCTTAGTGCAGACCAACTCAGGCTCGGGGAGACAGGATAGGAAGGGAGACAATAGGAGGCCACAGGTAGATCGAGAGCAATGTGCCTATTATAAGGACAAAGGACATTAGGTCAAAGATTGCCCTAAGAGACCCAGAGACCAAAAGAAGAAACCTGAGAAGCCTGCCCACCTGTTGGCCTTGGACGAAGGCTAGAGGCATCAGGGCCAGGAGCCCCCCCCACCCCCGGAGCCCAGGATAACCCTACAAGTTGGGGGGCAACCTGTTACTTTTCTAGTAGACACAGGGGCTCAGCACTCAGTGCTTACCAACACCTAAGGACCTTTAAATAGCAGAACAGCCTGGATACAAGGCGCCAGAGGAGGAAAACAATATCGCTGGACTGCTGAAAGAAAAGTACATCTGGCATCAGGTAAAGTCTCACTCTTTTCTGCATGTGCCTGATTGTCCCAACCCGCTTTTAGGAAGAAATCTACTGACTAAATTAAAGGCTCAAATCCATTTTGAAGGGACAGGGACCACCGTGCTAGGCCCAAATGGAGCTCCTCTCCAGGTTTTTACCCTCCGATTAAAAGATGAATACCGGCTTTTTGATCAACTTCTCAGATCTCAGGGGGATATAGATTCCTGGCTTAAGGAATACCCCTTAGCCTGGGCGGAGACTGGGGGCATAGGGCTAGCTATACAACAACCACCCCTCATCATAGAACTAAAGGCAACAGCTACCCCCGTTTCCATCAAACAATATCCCATGTCCAATGAGGCATTCCAGGAGATAAGGCCTCACATAAAAAGACTCTTGGACCAAAGAATATTGCAGCCCCTGAAAGATGCGAACTTCACCTGGTACATGGACGGCAATAGCTACCTGCTAAATGGAGAACGATGGGCGGGAGCCGCAGTAACAACCGACACCCAGGTAATCTGGGCCAGTGAGCTTCCTGGGGGTACCTCAGCCCAATGTGCGGAGCTCATTGTTCTGACCCAAGCACTCCAGCTGGCAACAGGTAAGAAGCTTAATGTTTATACTGATAGCCCATATGCTTTTGCCACGGCCCACATTCATGAAGAAATATATAGGAGGGGACTTTTGACTTCGGAAGAAAAGGAAATTAAAAATAAGACTGAAATTCTGGCTTTGCTGAAAGCCTTGTTCCTCCCCAAGAAATTAAGCACAATTCATTGCCCCGGGCATCAGAAAGGAAATAGCCCGGAGGCAAAAGGGAACCGCCTGGCCAATGAGAAGGCCAAACAGACGGCTCATGGGCCTCAATTATTTTCAGTCATTATTTTATCAGAGACTGAAAGAAATACCCAGGTACCTGATTGGGATTATGAAGAGGAAGACTTGGACATTGTTCAAGAACTGGGAGCAGATTATGACCCAAACCGGAACCGCTGGTTATATCAAGGAAAGACTATGATACCTGTCAAGGTGGCTAAGGTAATAATTGACCACCTCCACAAATTAACACATTTAAGTGCAAGAAAAATGAAAATTCTATTGGAACGAGAGGAAATAAGAAAATACCTCCCCAAAAGAGACACTCTCCTACAACAGGTGGTAAATAACTGCAGAACCTGTGCTCAAGTTAATCCTGGGAAAGCCAAGATTGGCCAAGGAGTCCGCCTAGGGGACATCGACCCGGGACTCATTGGGAAATTGATCCAATTGCCTGGTATATATGGATATAAATACCTCTTAGTATTTGTAGACACTTTCTCAGGATGGGTTAAAGCCTTCCCCACCAAGCATGAGACAGCAAAAATAGTCACCAAGAAGCTCTTGGAAGAAATCTTCCCCACATATGGGATGCCTCAGGTACTGGGGTCAGATAATGGGTCAGCCTTTGTCTCCCAGGTAAGTCAGTTGGTGGCCAAGCTTCTGGGGATTATTTGGAAATTACATTGTGCCTATAGACCCCAGAGTTCAGGACAGGTAGAAAAAAATGAATAGAACCATTAAGGAGGTTTTATCTAAATTAACGCTTGAAACTGGCTCTAAATATTGGGTGCAGCTCCTACCTCTGGCCCTATACTGGGCCAAAAACACACCCAGCCCACGTGACCTGACTCCATTTGAAATCCTATATGGAGCCCCACCTCCAGCCATTGCTTTCTTTGATGCTGATATCTCTGACTTTGCCACCTCCCCCTCCATGCAGGCCCATCTGCATGCATTGCAGTTGGTGCAACAAGAGGTCTGGAAACCATTGGCAGCCACTTATCAGGAAGGACGAGAGGCTCCCCTGAGGCCATGTCCCTTCCAGATTGATGACTCCATTTGTGTCCAGAGACATCAGACTAAGAACCTTGAACTCCGCTGGAAAGGAGCCCATCTCCATGACCCTAGCCATTCTAAAGGGCGTCGGAGGGATTACAGCTGATATAGGACTAGGAACTGCAGTATTGATTCAAACTAATAACTATATGCATTTACAAGCCGCTATGAATGCTGATTTGTAAGGCTTAGAAAAATCAGTTAGAGCACTTAAGGATTCACTGACTTCCCTATCTGAAATAGTTTTGCAGAATAGAAGGGGGCTCGATTTGCTGTTCCTTAAGGAGGGGGATTTATGTGCCGCTCTTAAAGAACAATGTCGCTTTTATGCTGACCAAATAGGAATAGTTACTGAAATTTTAGATAAGCTTAAAGAGAGACTAGCTAAGCACCCAAAAGGAATTTGAATCACAACAAAATTGGTTTGAAGGCTGGTTTAACCAGTCCCCCTGGTTCGTGACCCTGGTCTCCACACTCATGGGCCCTATAATTATTTTGATGCTCATCCTTGACCCTTGGGCCCTGTATCCTCAACAGACTAGTTCAATTTGTTAAGGATAGATTAGCAATCATCCAAGCCATGGTCCTCACTCAACAATACCATGAGCTTAGGCAGATGGACCCTGACGCCAGCCAGACCCCAGAACCAGATGAATAGGTATAAGATTCTACCTATGAACCAGAACCAGGGGGGAATAAAAGACCCCTACCCCATTAAAACTGGGTCAACGAAAAAAAGAGGAACCAGATGGGACCCACACAAACAGGATATCTGCGGTTAGCTAGCTATGTAGATACTAGGCCAACAGGAAGATAGAAGGAACAGCAAGCCATTATAATAGTCTATCAAAACCACAGGGTTTTTCCGAGAACCTGCAGGTAGGCAAATAGCCCTGTCCTAAGCTCGACCTTAGCCCACCATACAAGAACCAATGAAATGCCTGTAGCTATGTAGCCTCCTATGTGACTCTTGAACCCCCTATAAATACATGCTGTATTCTCAGCCCGGGATGTCTGTTCAGCTCAGCTGATGTGAGGTCCGCAGGTGCCTGTGTTTGCAATAAACTGCCTCTTGCTCTTGCATCCAGTGGACTGGTTCTTGGATAGTGGGCTCCAAGTCGGACCCCTCTGACTCTTAAGGGGTCTTTTCAAGCTGATAACCCCTTTTCTTTGATTAGTAGTGTTTTTCACACACTCACACTCATGATGTGGGAATCCTGTCAACTTCTAAGTATATTTATCCCAATTACACATTCTGCAAATGGGAAGAACAACTACAGGATAAATTCATGGATCCATTGGACCCATTTTACGTTAATTATTCACTTGAACTCCATAAGTCCCTATGCTAACCTGAGGACTACAATCTTTCTTGAGGTCTCCTGGAATCAGTACCAATTCTGAACTTGTATCTAATCGATCCCAGAAAATTTGTTTCCTTTCTTCCAAATGTACAGTTACCCTTGTGTATAAAAAATTTCCTGGGGAGACACAACACATACATGTAATCATCCCAGATAGGGAGCCCATAACAAAAGAATGTATGGATACTACCAAAGCCAAATTGGGGAACCAATAAGTTATATTGGGATCACTACAGGAATAGCAATGCCACAAAGACAGATAAATAACCAGATCATGGATGCCAGCTCAAAAAACTGAAGACAGAGCACATATAACATCCTTCAACAAGTTGGAGAGTGTCGTTTGCAGGTAACTCTCTTGGTCTATATGCAGGAAGCTTGGCTGATATCTACATTTTCCAGGTTCCTGGTTTAGTTTCAGAGTCTTCTTTGAAACGCAAATTTTTTCAGACTGAGGGGACAGTCATCTTTTATGGCTTTCTCTGACAGGAAGGAGATTAATGAATTTGGTCATTTCATGGACATTCTGAAGCTAATTTGAGTTGTTTACCATCCTGCTTAAGGATATTGTGGAATGTTTCAATCTTGGAAGAAACTGTTACACAACACTTCCATCCTTCCTCCTGCTCTTAAATTTTTTTTTTCTACTCTCTTCCCAAAAGTATTCCTGAGCCTTAAAGGGGGTGACAGTAGTTGTCCATCTATGTGAAGAATTATCTGTGCCATAGTTACAACCACTTGGTCTCAAAAGCTTTCCAAGTGTTTATAATTTGAGACTGATTACCTCAATCTGTGGGCATAAACATGTATATACAGAAGGCCATTTGACAGACAAAGCACATTCATCTAGTAAAACCATAGAAGTTGCTTCCCCATTGAGAACTATGAGCTCTTAGCCACAGAATTTTATTCTGGTTTAAGTACAAGACATGACCTCCCTCTTGTGATGTTAACCTTAAATCTACTAGAAAGGCTCTTGTTCTTACTGCTTTAGCCAAGCCACACAGCAGAAGCAGGCCTTTCCTTCCTGGCATGTCAACTGCACACAGGGTTCAGAGAGGAGCAGGAATGTTGGTGACAATGCTCCACCAGAAGCCTGCAAAGCACCCTCTGGCTTTATGAATGTCACTCAGCAGGTTGGGAATTTCCAATTCAGTCCCTCCTTAATTTTTCCATGTCCTGCAATTTGAAGCATGAAGTATCTTCAGCATTAGGGTCTTACTATCTAGTTCTGGCATACATCCAGCATCAATAGCAATAGCCTTGATGGGATTGTAGGCCCTTACATCTCCCCTGGCCAACAACTCATCAGGAGATAGCTCACCTCTGGCATTAGAGTTTTCACTCAATAACTTTATGTTTATGCCTTTCGGAAGTGTCCATTTCTACTCATGTGGGATAGCCTTTGGATCTTTTTCCTTTCCATTTAACTTTCCCTAGTAAGGTTATGGGAGACATGGAAACACCATTGTACCTGGTTGAATTTCCAAATATGCAATACACCCAGAGGTTTTGCATATATTCTATACACTAAAACATTTCACATCGCATGGGCAGGACAAAGCAACAATCCCAAATGACCACTCAATAACAAACTGTGGGGTCACAAAAGTAAGCTAGGTGAAGCACTCTGAAAGTCTGCTGTCTTCTGGTCTTCGCAGGTGCCACGCGATTCCAGAAGTTCACAACTAAGAGGATAGTAAAATTGAACATAAGCAAACCCTAACACAACATGGAATGGACCATCCATTAGTATCAGTTACTTCCTCCATAGATCACGGTTGAGTATTAAGCATGGATGGGGCATTAACTTAATTAGTTTGCTGTAATCCTCAGTCATTCTCTCTGAGCCATTATATTTTCATATCCTGGAGCTCTTCCATGGACCGTCCCTAAATTTCTTCATACCTCATAAACTATGTGATCCAGACTAAATCTACTCAGACCTATGCAGGGTCAAAAGCAAGCATAGCTTTCCTTCCCCGGCTGTACCTGCTGGCTACCTAAGTCAGAGTGACCTGGGGTTGGTATGGTGACTATAGCTGCCCCCACTCACTGTACCATCTTCCCTCCTTTTGGTGTAAGGAAAATGTTCTTCCTAAGTCTTGGGTGGATAATTGCTTGTGGAAAGCTTTGGTTGCATTCACTTGTTTGTTCTATTACGGATGTTGTCTCTGAACTGCCCCTGAGGCTTTAAACTCTTCTAGAAGTTCAGTAGCATAAAACTTGACTTTCTATCATTTTTTATAAACTTCAATCTGACATAAATCTTGCCACAATTGTCTTTCAGTTATCCAGACAGACATTTCCCTGTGCTTTAATATTTCCATATTTCTCCTAGGTTGGTCTTCCCTTTTGTGAACTCTCTTTACATGATGATCTAACTAACCGAGACCTGAAGGAGCTTTTTACTTTATAAAGGCCATGCATCACCAAAGCTTTTGGCAAAAAGCCCCTAAATTTCCATACCAGCTTCGAGATTCATGCTAGGTCAACCATTTTCTTTAACTCCTCTATAAACACAGCTCTACTTGACTCACTTAACAGAGTTTCAAACACAGCTTTTCCTCTTCATACTTACTTCAATGACATCTGCTCCTTCATGATGGGTTTTCCAACCAGTTATTTGTGGGGACATCAGAAGGAGATAACTGAGTGTTCCTAATACTTAGATAAGTTGCTCCATCAGGGACTGATTTTCTGTCTCAGATATGCAGCCTGTGTCTTACATATGGGTTCACAGGTACATTGTTCAGGTGTTCTGCCGCCACTGAAGTCAGACTGATTCCATCAACTCCCATGTCCCATAGCATCACAATGTAACTGCATCTTTCATTACTTGCTTAATAAGTCTTCCTTAATTTCAAGAGGTCAAATGCTGAGTATTTTCTGATTACTGTAAATTCTCGTACTGGAACACTACTGAGGTCCCATCAGCTCTTTGGATCACAGATTTTCCTTTGTTTCTTATTAAAGAGTCCTATTAAAGACCTGTGGGTATCTTCAATTCCTTTTTTTTAAAACCATGATTTTCTCTTCCTCATTCTCTGAATCATCCCCTTGATTTCTATGTTCTTGGTTTATAGGAAAGGCTTTGAACACAGAACTACCTTGTACTCTCTTTTCATCTGACCCCCAAACCATAAGTGGCAAGCCAGCACCTCCATTTCATATTCTCATTTTCCTAATTTAATTGACAAAGCAGAGTCTAATACAGAGGGTGCTAGATGCATCTCTATTATTGCAACTGCTCTTTTACATGAACAAGTACCTGCTTGATTGCCGTTTCTTCCTCTGTTACATTTCTATCAAAACACAGTGGTGGCCAGGTAAACTATGCTGTTGCTTGTTCACAATCTGAATGCTTCTATACTCATCTCTAAGACTGCAAAATTTCCTCCAAATTTTTTACTACTTTTATGGCATCTGCATATTCACATTGTGGATTGCACCCATCCACCAGGCATGCCAACTGGCTTTCCCTACACAGAAACACCTAATCCTGATGGTCTCGCCTTAGTTTCATATCTCCCTATCCATAGCAAGTACCATGTAACAGTTTTTATAGCACAAAAGTGTATTAACACACACTATTCTGGGAAAGGAAACTCCATGGAAATTTCTGCGATGGATTCTCATATGCAGGCATCTTATCCTCAGCTATCCATGTTTCTAATAGCTAGGACTGTGCACTCACTACTCTCCAACTCATCTTTCATTCTGTGATATCTCTACTTGAGTGCCAGTTATGTTGTGTGGCAAAACTTTTCCAGGGGAGAGCCAACACACAGTCTCATCCCAAATGGGAGCCCATGACAAATCAAAGTATAAACACCACCAAAGTCCAATTTGGTGAACTCTACATTTTATTGGTGTTACTTACAGGAATTTGTGTGAGGGGTTATTTACAAGAGCAGAAATGACCAAAAATGGATCACCAAAGAGCATGAATGTCAGCTCACAAAGATGGGATTCTGGTGTGCTCTGCCTAGCCTGTGGTTAGATCAACAGGTTGGAACATGTCTAAACCTGTTTAAGTGAGCTTTCTGCTAGAATCTGGGTTGGTCTCAGGGTCTCCATTGCACCCCAGCTCTCTCTTCTTAGAGCCACTCACATCTTTTATAACTTACTATGACTGGGAGCCAGCCAGTGAAACTGGTCAGTTTCTTGGATTTCCTGAATTTATTTTGAGTTGTTAGCTTTCCTTTTCAGAGAGCTTCATGGCAGGATGAAATGTTTCTGTCTGGGAGGAAATCATTATACAATACCCTGGAAAGTGTGTTACACTCCTCTGGAGAAAGACTAAAAGATAAAGCCTTAAGTATTTTAGCAAATTCCTTCCTGGGGGACCAGCTCCCCCCCCTTATTGTAATTTTTGTGAATACAGTTTCAGAACTGACCACTAATATTTTAAAATAGACAATGGACAATTTCTGTAGCACATGCTAAGTTTTTTCCTTTTCAATCACTTTAGTACTTTGACTTATAGAAGCTGAAGTTAGTATTTTTCTGTATGATTCTAGTCAGCCTATATTGAAAGAGTAGAGGTTCTTGAATTACCTCCTGTAATGTTTTAATGGGTTTGATAAAAGCCTCCATTTATCCCCTACGAGGCAAGTAATCATGTAGTCTCAGGAATTTCTCCTTTATTTCCTGGAAAGATGATCAGATATGATCAATAACATGCTGTATCATATACCATCACAGAGCCTAGCATGACTAACTGGATTATGAGCACTTGTCTATCCCTTGAACCACACCAGATGTTGGACCTCCTATAAAGTGTACAACAGGTTGTTAGAATAATGTAATCAACATACTAAGAAAAAGGGAAGAGTCCAATTTGAACACCTTAAGGAAGTTGACTGAGCTTGGCATATTAACAGAGTTTACATAAGATTGGTGTTGAGTCTACAATATCCAATGGCTTGTTATGGATTTGACCTCAACAGTAAATTCACAAACAAGACTGAGCCAGAAAAGTGATAATTAGGAGAAAGGGGAGACTTACCAACCTCTAAAACTGAAATCTTGACCATATATATATATATGTGTGTGTGTGTGTGTGTGTGTGTGTGTTTATGTATATATATATATACACACACACACACATATATATAGTTTGATTTTGGAAACTTTGATTGTGAAAGGGAGGAATGGTGGACGGAAACCTATATGGGTTACTTGTAAAATTTGGCAACACATCCTGAGAGGTGGCAGATGTCAGGAGAGAAGCATCTATCAGACACAAACACTGGCCTCATATGTTCTCCTAGTCCTTCTCTTCAGGGAGCAAGAAATAAAAGTGAAGGGAGAAGAATGTGAAATCACACGATGTAGACTCATGTGCTTCTGTGACCTAGAGGTATGATTAGAATAAGGAGACCCCCGAAGGGTATAAATTCGCCCTTCTCCTAAAGACTATAGCAGGTTATTCTTTTTTTTTTCTTGTTGTTAGTACCATCAAAGAGTCACTGTGGCCCCTAACAGTCAGCTGTGAAAAGGAAGAATGGCTTTATACAAGGGAGGTAAGGAGATGACCCTAGTAGGGCATTGCAGCCTAGAACTGCATCCCAGCCAACAGGCTAGTTGATCAACCACCACATACCCCAGAAGGAAGAGAGACCAAGGTTGGACAGAACACTAGTGTGCCATACAGTTAGTATCTGGAAGGCCATTGCTTTGAGTGGGTAAAACTAATTTACTTAGGTCAGGAAATGAGAACAAGAGACAGTGTGTTAAAACATACTGCAAAAGAGGCAGCAGGAGAGCTCCCTATCTCAAGGTTGAGAGGGAGGAAGAATTCCTTGCTAACAGGTAAGAGAACAATTGCTTCCCTTATTTCCAGGGCCATTTGCGTGGATCCAGATCTACATAGACAATTGGGCAACTCACTTGCTTGTGGCATAGCAAATTTTGCAACAGGAGTTTGGGGAGGCTCCGCTATTCAATACCAGTTAGGCTCAGGCATCTGAATGAGAAATTTTACATCAATGGAAGTCAGGCTCCAAACTGTCTATGTGTGATTATTAAAGTTTGGAAAGTTAGCATTTGATTTTGGCCTCTGTCTCTACAAGAGACACGATAATATCACCTTGTAAGAAGAGGGTGCAGAACTTAACCAGTAAAGAGAAAACCCAGAAATAGTTGTTTAAAGTTACAGGTGTTCATTTTAGTATGTGTGTGTGTGTATGTGTGTGTGAAGATTTACAGATTTAAACAAACTTGCCTGTGTAAACAATTTTTTCTCTCTTTTCCTTGATTGTTTTTAGTCTACTATTATTTAAAAAATTTAAATGTTTCAAATAAATCTCTTAACATTTTTTATAACATGAGAATATTTTAAGCCAAAGACACATCTTACATAATAAAAGAGAAAATGAAAAAAATTTACATGAAATGCTTATTTATAAGACAAAGTTCTTGTTTGTTGAAGTCACCTTTAGGCACCAAAAGTAAAAGCTAATTTTTATTTAATGTTTAGGACTCTTCCTTGGTAATATTTGAGGTATACTGCTCAGGGACATCCTGTCATGTCATCCTGGTTTTTCCTTAAGAAACAAAATTCCAGGTAAACAGAATCTAAAACTTTTGGCAACAGATGGTCAATTAGTTTTAAGTATAACATTCAATTTCATAAAACAGAAGTAAACTCTAAATATTGTGAATAAAAGAAAATATATCCTACAGCATGTCTTTGATAATTTATTTATTCAAGTAGTGTTATTTTAAAAAAATCTGCTGGTGTGTTTAAAAATATATCACAAAGAATTTATACCTTTGATGAAATTATTATCCAGGGTATACACTAATTGAAAAATGAGACCAACCTTTCCTTTGTATTGTTTCATACGTAACACTTATATTCAGTTTATAATGTCAGACATTAAGTGTGGGAGCTTGCAAAACATGTTTTTTTAATATTTATTTATTTATTATGGATCCAATATTCTGTCTGTGTGTGTGCCTGCAGGCCAGAAGAGGGCACCAGATCCCATTATAGACGGTTGTGAGCCACCATGTGGTTGCCGGGAATCAAACTCAGGACCCTTGGAAGAGCAGGAAATGCTCTTCACCTCCGAGCCATCTCTCCAGCCCAAACATGTTTTAATGTTTGTTCAATTCTCTTCATTTTAATTATGTTTGTTATGTGTATAGGGTGTAAATATGTGTGTTTGTGTGTGATATTTTTGCTATCTGTTCACTATTCTAAGTCATCAAGTTGTGTTGTAATGACATATTTTATTTAATAAGTTATTTTAAGAGATTGGAAATTTCCTCACCTGTTTATCCCCATTGAAAGTATTAGTTATTGTTATTCTTTTCTTATTTTAGTAAACTAACATTGTACATTTTCCCACAAACTTGAGTCTAGAGTCTATTAAGGCAAATTATTGTACTTGCAGCAGTATTTTATTACTACCATTTGAATTTTATGAACATGACATTCATGTAAAGGTATGACTATGCCTATGTCCTATTAGGTAGATATAAGTTAATATTATACACAAATACCAATTTTTATCCAATGCAATAATTTCTACTCAATTTTCATTATTTCTCCATAATGCATAGATTTTTAATTTTTTAAAAAAGTTAATGTATATTCATCTTATTTTATGTCTATGAATGTTTTGTTTGGGTATATATTTTGTTTCCATATATTTCTGTGCAATGTGTGAATGCCTGGTTACTCAGGGGCCAGAAGAGGACACTGAATTCTTTGTAATCCAGTTACATATGGCTGTGAGTCGTATACAGGTACTGGGAATTGAACTCCAATCATTTGGAAGAGCATAAAATGTTCATAGCTTCTGTACTCTCTGCCCATCAACTCCACAATGCATTTAAGCAGTGGCTTCCCAGAGTGAGGAGATGGATCTGTGTAATAACCTTGCCATCAATGCACAAGTATTTTAGTTTCAAAGTACAGAAACCAAATAAATCAGAGTATAGCACATGCCTATAATTTCAGTACTCCTTCAAAGATATGGGAAGATGGGAATGATAGATAAGAGAATTATATAAACTGACCTGCACTGGGCATGTGTATTTGTACATAAACACACACACACACACACACACACACACACTTGCATTACTCCAACTATGAAATGACTCCTTTGTGATTTTTTTTTAGTTAATTATCATGGAAGTTTTAGGTAGTAGATTTTTTTTGGTTTGCTAATAATTATCATAATGTTAACAGACTTACTTCTAATTCAAACATTGGCTATATTTATGCTTAAATTTTATAATGACAATTAAAGAAATTATTACATTAGGGATATTGTAGTTCCTTATATGATAAATAATGATAAAAGAATGTGGCGAGAATGAAATGCAGAGATCAAAGAAATATGTGTAAGACACAGAAATTTTCTGAGTGAATGAATTTACACTAAATGAGAATATATGCTTCTCTTGTTTAGTGATGCAACAGAGGAGTACATATTCTGTTATTTATGATTGTACAATAATCCAAAAATCCATATTATGATGGTGTAGTCTGAATTCATCATTTCCTTGCCAAGTTTGTACAGATTATTCTACAGACTAAGACGTCTCATTTGGATCAGATCTACTCAACTAAGAGTCTTTCACAAACAGGACTCATGTTGGTTCATATCTTACCCTGACTAGACTATCTACTTACTCCTTTACTCTCCTCCTTCCTCCCTGGAAAAATCCTAGCAGGGACTAACTGGACTGCACGAGAAAATAAGCCTATGTTTAAAACTGAACTCATGAAACTCTGGCTGGAAGTTACCTTCTGACAAGCTTGGATTGGAATGCTTCCACCATTCCATATGATCATGGAAGCATAAAAGGGAAAGACATTTATGTATTTCCTGGAAAGTGGGAAGATGATAAATGGGTCCCAGAAAAAAGATCAAGTGTAACAGAAAGGAGGAACCCTTCTGTCCCCAAGATAGCTGAAGATATTGCCACCTACTCAGAAGGCCCAAATGACACCACCTTTCTATCAGTATGACAGGAAACTACAGAAACTGTTCCAACTCCTTAACTAGTAATCCTGTATACTTAGAAATAAACAATCCCCTACATTTTATTTGGGTTGTTGGATCCACATGAAGAATGAGATTTTATTCAACTAGGCAGGATCAGAGTGCTAGTTATCATCCGAAGTAGACTGTATTGGATATCTCCCTTCACTAGCAGCCTATAAAATAGGCCAGTTGGATAAACCTGTTTTCCTTCTTTCTTCTCCCTTAGCTTCCCTTGCTCCTACTTTGTGTCCCTTCCTTAAAGTAAACTAGAGTCAAAATTCTTGCCCTACACCATGTATTTCCCACCTCCTAAAGATAGGTTAATTGACTACACTCCTAAGGAGGTCTCCCCTGATCTTTATACTATGCTTCAGGGAAAGTGTCATTTTATGTTACATATGGCCCAAGCTGCCACAAGATGGCTGGATCAGTTTAACAGTTCTGCTTTCCTACTAAGTTCATGAACAAAACTCTCAATAGTCATGTTTTTCAACCTGTCTGTTTGCTCCCAGAACCTCCTATAATTTGGGCAGTTCTCCCCTGATCTTTATACTATGCTTCAGGGAAAGTGTCATTTTATGTTAC
>LOEQ01011515.1:0-30250 GCA_001685075.1 Bramus lutescens
TTTCATCTCTTTTATCAACAGAGTTCTGAAAGCCCTAATGAAATACTGTAAAAATTAATTTATCATTGTATTTTATGAGGCCATAAATTATGAAGAAATACAGCATACCCCATGGAGATACAGAATCATCTAGATTAGGGGGGGAAATCTACCAAGGAATTTAATGAATTGCTGTGTTGAAGGGTACCTCTCCCAATCATCTGTGGTTTAATGATTTTAGGAAAACAATTATTAAAATCTGAGATCTAGTCATGCTAAAACAAACAACTTAACAACTTAGGAATGGATTTACCCTTAAGAAGACATAAGACACCTTAAGGAAAACAAAACAAAACAAAACCTTAGCTAGACTCACACAGTGGAGAAATAGCTATTTTTTTTCCTTGATTATCAGGAAAAAGGATGAAATGCCAATCTTGCAGTTTCTTATCAGCATTGTACTGGATGTCAGACCTGGGACAATGAAGAAAGAAAAGAAGTAAGTCAGAGGGCATGTGGTTTCATTCCGTGCCTAGCTTTTCTAAGTCAGGAAGAACGGTGCTTTTGAAGGCAGCATCTTTGGTTGGGAAATTCTATTGCTCAATTTCCGGTGAGAAGGTGAGGACTTGGGCTGATGAATATTGGAAAAACAAATAAAGGTAGTATCTTGGCTCACTCTCTATCATTAGGACAAGACACTAACCAAAAGTAACATGGGGAGGAAAGGATTTCTTTTAGCTTACAATCCATCATGAAGGGAAACGATAGCAGAACCTGAGGCACACACCTGCTGTCAGGACCTGAAGCAGATACCATGGAGGAATGCTCCTATCTGACTTGCTCCTTGGCTTGCTCAACCTGCTTTCGTAAACAACCTAGGGCTACCTGCCCGGAGGTGACACAACCCCCAGTGGGCTGGACCACCACATCAAGTGTTAATCAAGAAAATGCCCACAGACTTGCCTACAGGCCAACTTTTGGAGGCAATTCCTCAATTGATATTCCCTTTTCCAAGATGAGCATAGCTTGTGTCAAGCTGATGTGCTAGTCAGCACAGGTGGTATAAGAACTCTTTAAAGGCATGGTAGCACACACCTTTAAATCCCAGTGCCCAGGAGGCCTCTCTGAGTTCCATGCCAACCTGGTTTACATAGCAAGTTCCATGCCCACCAGTGTTAGAGAAAATTCCTGCCTGGTCTACACAATGAGACCCCCATCGAAAACAAATAAACAAACACTGCTTTCTTGTCAGCATTATTAGGATTGTTTCGGTAAATTCTATGTTGCTGAGCTGAGGCTAGCCTTAGAAGGTCCTTTATTGGAGAAACAGCGTGTGGACCCAAGAAACAGAGAGGTGAATGTTGACTGCTGGGCAAGAACTCATTTCCAAAGACCCAAGGCATCTCAAGACAGAGGCTGGTGTTCTCCTCGAAGATAACTTGCATTTCATGATGACTAAGGTCTATCTGGTCAAACCTAGAAAGATTGTCAAGCGCACATTCTGGTTTACTGAGATGCAAATCAGGAACGAACACACCAGTGAGAGCTGGAAACCTTAGAGGCTGGATAGATAGCTCTTTGCATATTCCTTGAATATTATTCTTCCAGAGAACTATGTTCCCAAGTCAGGTGGTTCACAACCATCTGTGACTTCAACTCCAGGAGATCTGAAACCTCTGTGGGTACCCCCACACAACACACACACACACACACACACACACACAGACATATATTATTAAAAATAAATTTTCAAAACACTAAATATAATGATGGATGATCTAAGAGACAAGGGTACAGCTGAGTGCAGAGACGGTCATCTCCAGTCCCAGCAGGAGAATCAGGAACCCAAGGTCAACCAAGTCTACAGGCTAAGGTCGAGGTCAACCTGGGCTACACAAGACCACTTCAATAATACAAAGAAAAGGAAAAGATGTAACTTAGGTGGCAGGGTGCTTGCTTGGTATGCAAAAATGTACACATAAATGCAGGGTCACATGAAACCTGACTGGAAGCTCAAGCCTGGGATCCCAGTACTTAGGAGGTGAGGGCAGGAGGATCAGAAGTTTTAGGTCCTCCTCAAGTATCAAACAAGCTGAAGCCAGGTGTGGTGGCTCACACCTTTAACCCTAATGCCTTTAGGTAGAGGCAGGTGGATCTCTGAGTTTTAAGTCAACCTGGTCTACAGATTGTGTTCCAGGACAGCCAGGGCTGCACAGAGAAATCCTGTCTTGCCTGGGGCAGGTGGGGGTCGGGGAGAACCACAGCAACAAACAAAACAAAACAGAAACAAGCTAATAGGCCAACCTTGGTTACAGGAGACCCTGTCTCAGAGAAAGAACGAGAAGAAGGGTAGGAAGGAGAGAGAGAGAAAAATCTTAGTGCCAATGATAACTCCACCGAGAAATTATAAACATTTGGTACGTTATACTCACAAGGGTCAGGGACTAGAATTCAAACAATTATATGAAGTTATTAAAGGTCTAGGAAACAATAAGAGTGTAGTAGCAAACGTGTCTAGAAAACAGTCTTTGGGGCTAGGGAGATGGCGCTGAGGTTCAGAGCCCTGGCTGCTCTTCCAGAGAACCTATATCAGATTCCCAGCACCCACGTGGTGGCTCTCACCCGTCTGTAACTCCAGCTCCATGGGATCCAACAGCTTCTTCCATGACTACCAGGCAAGCAAGCGACACACAGACGTACAAGCAAAGACAATACCCATAAACACAAAGAGTGTGGGGGATGGGAGGGACTTTATTTATCAGAGCTGGGAACTCAGAACTGCAGAACTATGCTTACTATGTGCAAGGTCCCCAGGTCAGTCCCAGAACCGTGCGCACGCATGCGCACACACACGCGTGCGCGCACACACATGCACACACATCCAGGCTGTACCCTGTGATCCCTGTTGGTGAGGTGGATTGCCCACAGACTTTTCTTTGTTGCTAGGCAACATTGACACAGGAAAGGACAGTCTGACAAAAGTTTTAGAAGATCTCCTAGAAACACTAGAATTTACTTGCAGAAAAAGTTCTTATTTTTCTCTTCTGCTTATAAAATATTTCATCCAAGTGGGAAACTATCCAGAGAGGAAGGAACATAAAAGGAAAACAATTTCTCTGGGAACTCTTAATTTCTCACTGCATAAACATTTTATACAAGAGTACCTGAGCAGTCAAACTAATGCCAGTGTATAAATTAACTCAGTTATAAAGTAAATTCTTGGGCTGGGGACATGGCTTGCCATGAATGCCTGAGAACCTAAGGTTTGGATGCCGGCATCTATACAAAAAGCTTGACATGAGCTCCAGACTCAGTGAGAGACTGTGTGTTTCAAAAAATAAGATCAAGAGAGAGTTAAGAAGACATCCAAGGTCTCTATCTGGCTTCCGCATGTGCATGTGCATGTACCTGCACACATTATATACATAACACATACACAAACATACAAACAAACTCCTACATTAATGCTTGAACTTCGTTGGGCTATATCCATATGTGTTTATTTGAATGAGAATGGTTTCCATAGGCTCATATATTTGAATGCTTGGTTCCTAGTTAATGGAACTGTTTAGAAAGAATTAGGAGGTGTGGCCTTGTTGGAGGAAGTATATCTCTGTCAGTTAGCTTTGAGGTCTCAAAATCTCCTAACAGCCTAGTGTTTTTCTCTTGGCCTGCAACTTGTAGATGAGATGTAAGACTCTCACCTATTTCTTATGCCTGCTGTCTGCCTGCCTGCTGCCACACCCTTTCCCATGATGATGATGTGCTAAACCTCTAAGGGCTATACGAAAACACTAATTAAATGCTCTCATCTATAGGTTGTCTTGGTCATGTTTCATCACAGCAGCAGAACAGTAAGTAAGACAGAAGCTGAGTTGCAGGCTGAGCATGAGTAGCTTAAAGTTATTAATATGAATAATTCATATTATGGCCAGAATAGCCAATTAGCATTTTGCAACTTTGACTATTCAGCTCATATATATATATTTGTTTGTAGTGTGATGTCTTATGCATGGCTAGACAAGTGCTCTCAAATCAAATACATTTTCTTTTCTTTTTGGAAGGTTCCCTTTTTGAGTCAGGGTCTCCTATAAGTGAAGTGGTTTTTAAACTCCTGACCCTCCTATTTCTGCTTCCCACATGGGAGGATTACAGGTCTGTATCACTATGCTTGGCTTCAACTTGTTTGTATGTGAGTATTTCAATATGTGTGTATGCGTGTTTAAGAAATTAAGCTATAATAGCAGAAAAATCAACTTTGGCCTAACCAATATACTTCAGCAGTTTTGTAACATACAAACATTCTAGAGTTACAGCTGAGTGAGTGTTCATCTGCACTTCTTTAAAATGTTTTACATACCCCATCTCGTATCCCCAGAATGGTGAGTTTGAAGCCAGTTTAAGACATATGAGACCTTGTCTCTAAACAAACCAAAGGAACACAAAGCCTGCAGTGCAGCAGGTGAGGAGAGGAGGCAGGTGTGGAGAGGCGACTGGTTTGCCTCAAATTCCCAGCCATCTCTCTTTTTCCACCTCTCTGGGTTACAGAGACAACGGTCATGCTCCACCACAATCAGCTGCATTTTGCAGTTCTTTCCAATAAAATGGACACTCTGTGTGGCCATGGTTCACAAATAGCATCAAGAGTAACTTTCATATAGATGCCATAAGTGCATTTTTACTGGTATTTTTATGGATGAGCAAGCAGCCAAAACTTTCATCTAGGTAAATATTTCGGGCATGCCTTTCCTCACTCAGCCCCTCTCCAGGGAGCGGCATGAAGATGATTGTGACTTCACTCCTGACTCAGAAAGTTCGCGATGGATTGATTGCAAGTCCAAACATCAACTCAGTTTGCAATAAACTCCACATTGCAGTCAGACTGTGATATGTCACTCGTCTTCTGCGCCTTACCACTGAGCGCGGCACCTCCCTGTGTCTCTCCACCAGTCACCTGGACCCTTCCAGATCACCTTGGCAGATGGACAGCAGTTATACAGAGAATGGTGAACTGGAAACACACGGGACTGCCCATGAAGGTGAGATCATTGAACTCCTTAAGGAAAACAAAACCAAACCTAAGAGGAATGTGCCTGGAGGAAGGCAGGTTGGAGCGAGCCTCAGGCAAGGATTGTGCTTCCTGGTGTTTTCAAGCCCCTTCTCCACCCCACTTTTTCTTGAATGCCCCTGAGGTGACCCTGTGGTTTCTGCTCCTTCTCAGAGACCAGGAACCAGGGTGTCACACGCTCTGCTTCAGTTTTTCTCTCTGGTGGAGCAGAGGGACAATAGCCTCTCTCCAGGAACTGGGACAGACAACCCTTTCAAAACAGCAAGATGAGTCATGAATATTTCATATCCTGAACAAATTTAGGTTCACTTCCAGTCTACCAGCCATGGCCAGAAAGAACATTGAGGACCGTCTCTGAACGAGGCTTGTTAACCATCTCACCCTTGAGAGGGTCAGTTCAATCCCAGCAGAATCCGCACAGGCATCCACCCTGCCCCACCCCCATCCCTTTTACACCTCTATCTTTATATCCCTATTTATTCTAAAACTTTAGAGGACATCTGGCATATCTGACAGGAAATAGAGGAGGCCATTTTCTGCTTGATGCACGTGAAAAAGAGCTCTACCAGTGAGCTATATCCCCATCCCAATTCTAGAACTTTCTTAAGATCCAAGAAAGATCACCTCTGCTACTTAGATAAAAGCAATATATTTGAAAGAATAATTATATCTTTGCTTTTCCGAAGCCTGTTTCTGTCCTAAACTGCAATATATGGAGGAGGAAAAAAAAAAGGACAAAGCTGACACCTCAGACACTAATATAACTGGTGTGAATAAATCTGTCCCTGATTTTCCCACTGACAAACCATGAGCTGTAAAACAGGATGTGTTATGTAACACTCATTGTTTTTATAAAAGAAATAAGAGGAGCATATTGACTGTTAAGAAGAGAAATTTAAAAATTTTTAAGCTCAAAAAGCAAGCATTTTCCGATTCCTTTTCAAAGGGACTTTGGATCATATACAGGACAAAGAGCACCCAGTCGAACTTCCTGAGCCTTGTTTTGCTGTTGACTGATGTATTGTTTGCTTCTGTGTTGTTTCTTAGTCACTTGCTAAGAAAGTAGTTTAGGGCTGGAGGTGCATGCAGGAAGTCCTGAGTTCAAGCTGGAGTGCTCTGTAAGCCAAGCGTGGTGGTTGAAGCCCATGATCCCAGCAGGAAGTAGGATTATCACAAGTTCAGAGTCATTCTAGGCTACACAGTGAGTGGGAGGCCAGCCTCAGCTACCAGAGACCCTGTCTCAAACAAAGAACTCACTTAGACCCTTAATCTGGACTCATCAAGAAAGGGCTGACCTTGAAGAGGCAGGAATAAAAAACTGACACAAAGGATTAATGATTAAATCAAAATAAAAATCTGGAAAAAGAAGCTTTTGCACTCATTTTCCTGAGTCCCTCCTCTTCATTCTGACTCTTTCTCCAGCCTGTGCCCTTTTCCTGGGGTAGAGATGCTCACGGTCAGGTCCAGGAACCAACCTGCTGGGTAGAGAACTGTTTCCAATCCACACAGAGGTTACTTCAGAAATCAGTTTCTCTTAAACGTCTATAGCAACGTGGTAGAATATTGAATCAAATAATTCAAAACCAAAGCTTATCTGTCAATGTTGTTGGATTTTTATTAACTTTTATTTGTCTAGCAATGTGGTTCTAGTTTTTCTTATAAAAAGAATATTCTACAATGGATTGAAAGGTTCAGATACTGATGTGAGGGCAAGAAACAGGGTTCAGTCAGCAAAGGACCTTGCACAAAACCTGAAGCTATGAGTTCACTCCCCATGATGCACATGGAAGGAGAGAGCTGGCTTCAGAGAGCTATCTTCTGACCTCCTCACATGCACAAGGGTGTCATGTACATGTACTATACATGTAAAATAAACAAATAAATACGATGTTAATTTTTTTCAAAAAGCTGAAGTACCAGCATTTTGTTTAAAAAACTCATCTGTGGCCAGAGTACTCAAGATTATTTTTTTTTTAAGAAAAGTTCAGTAAATCCATATTATTGCCTGGTTCCTATCACGTTTCTCCAATTTTGTCATGTATTCAACATCTTTTAATAAAACTGTTTTTCAGGAAATAATTTTTAAATGATACACCATCACCTTAAGTCCTATATCACTCTTATAAACAGAAAATAATTATAAAATTAAGGGGCTATAAATGTGACTCAACACTTAAAAGCTCTACTGCTATCACAGAGGGTTTGAGTTCAGGGCTGAACACCCAGGTCAGCTGACCAGTAACTGCAGCTCCTGAGGACCTGTTGATTCTGTCTTCTGACTTCCTGGGGTACCCTACTCATGTGCGCAAACCTGAACACAAACACATTATTACATTTTATGTTTGATCTTAAATATATATACATATATAAATATATTTGATCTTAAATATATATGTATATACACACACACATATATATAAAGTCAAATACATGGAAACAAATGAAGGCTACTTAATTTTCAAAATAAAATGATATAGGGCTTGAGACATAACTCAGTGGAAAAACCACACAACCAGTGTGTGCCAGACCCTGTGTCACGGTGAACTTTCATTGCCAGTTTGCCTAGATTTGGAACCACTAGAAAACACACTAGGGGCATGAATGTTTTCAGGGAGGTGTGACTGGCCATTGTGGGTTTCAGCTGCCTTATTTTCCCACCATGATAGACTGTATCCCCTCAAACCATGAGCCCAAATGAACCCTTCCCTGCTTAAGCTGCTTTTGACGTATTTTGTTACTGCAGTGAGACAACATCTACTGGAGTTGCTCCCCCGCATCACAACAAAAATAGAATAAAGTATCAGTCTTCAAAAATTAAAAGGCAGACTGGCTTGGTAGCCCAGGCCTTTAATCTGAACACTATGGAGACAGAGGCAGGCAGATCTCTCTGAGTTTCCAGGACAGCCTGGTCTACAAAGAGAGTTCCAGAACAGGCAAGGCTACACACAGAAACCCTGTCTTGAAAAACCAAAAATCAAAACAAAACAAAACAAAACAACAACAACAACAAAGAAACAAAAACAAAAAACCCAGAAGGTATTTTGTTGGACTTCTCAGGAAAGATTGGATATCGTGGGAATTAATCCCTAGTCAGGCTGATTTAGGAATTTGTTAAATGAATTTTACTTTTTCCAAATAGTCCCCAGAAATGCACTCTTGAATCCTCTGGATTGGCTGTTACCTTGTAACACACAAGAAAAGTGGGTTACTGATGGTTCCCCTCCATAGATCCCTCCTATCTAGTTGGAGGAAACTGTTTCTAAGCCTTTTCTAAGTGGCTTCATCATAATTGAAAAACTATTTTCAGCAAATTCTTCCAAAGACATTACTGCAGAAAACAAAGAAGAACACTACTAAGCATCGTTAGCTGAATTGACGCCAGGGTTCAAACTTGCTGGCAGGATGGGAGATGCAGTGGAAGCTGCCCTAGCTCACTACAATAGCACTGACTAAACCAACTAGGAGAGGAAGCGCTGTGTGTAGCTCACAGGTGACAGATCACGCCTGTAGACATACCCACAGAACAATCAGAGCTAGCAAATCTTCAGCTTAAATTCCCTTTTCGGGTTGACAAAAACTAATGGCCATGGGGACCATTTACTGTAGTTTGAATATTGGTTAATATATATACTCCACTAAATGTTATATGCATATGTCTATGACAACTGATTCATGAAATATACATATGTAATATACATGTGTGTAGAAATATGAATAAAACATATGTGAATCTATATATTTACAGGGGCTTAGGAGGAGTTGTGGGACATTGGAGAGTTAATCAAACTATACTGTATACATACATGTATGAAATTATCAAAGAAGGGATAAAAAATGATAACAATATGAACATGTATGTCTGACTTGCACGGTGAATATTTTATGTCTGATTTTACATAGATAAATATATCACATACATAAATATAAATTATAGATAGATTATAACATAAGATTTGTTAGATGAGATTATATGTTTTATATATAGTAAATTAGGATCTATAATGTTTATATATACAGGAAATATCACTTATTCTCTCTCAGTGGAAACCAGCATTCAGAAAGAGTTAGTGCCTTCATTCCATCAACAGTCAGCAATATTGGCTGACTCTGCACCAAATGCCAGGCTCATTGCAGGCCCTGGGATTGATGACAGAGATAAGCAGGTCACCTGTGTGTCCCAGAGATGGCTGAGAAGAGAGAGGAAGTCAGCACAGTACTTTCTGATAGAGGCAGGCTGGGAGGTCACAGAGTGACAGATGAAGTCCTAGCTCAGAAGAAACATTTGGACTGAGGTCTTTTTAAATGAAAGTAAAACAGTTCCATTTTTATCTTATGTGTATGAGTGTTTTGCCCGCACATATGTGTGCCATGTGCACACCTGGTGCCCAAGGAAGTGGTAAGGAGTTGGATTCCCTACAGCTGGAGTCTCAGATGGTTGTGAGCTACCATATGGGTGCTGGAAACCGAATCTGGGTTCTCCGCTGAAGCAGCCTGTGCTCTTAGTCACCGAGCCAGCTCTCCAGTGAACAAGGACAAGCCCCGTTTGTTACAAAAGACAATATACAGATTTTGCTCGCACCGAGGAATCCTCCCGCCAGTGCCACACAAGGCCGTAGAGCCAAGGGGAGATGCTAGAATTGATGTCAGTGACGGAAAGCATTTGGAGAATTTTAACTAAATAATGCATAACCTGATTCTGTTTGAAAAATGTCCTTCTAAGGCTGGGGGAGTAACTCAGTGCAGAAAGTGAGCTTAGCATACACGAGGCCTGGGTTCAAGTTTCAGCATTCAAATAAAAACGAAAACCTGTCTAGATGCCATGCAGAGTACAAAGTATAAAAGAGGGTCAACAGGGCAAGTGGGCAAACAAAATGTGCCCACCTTTAGACAATTAAACCAACTAATTTGCTGTACCTTCATGTTATAGTGACTTGAAATCAAATTCAATTCAGTAGAAATCATACTTTGAATTTTGTGCTTCGGCATTTTCCTAAACTAGTGATATATAATCCAATCTTCTTCCCCAGGGCTTGGCTATGGCAGTAGTGACGAGTTGACAAAAACCAGCCAGCCCAGGGACCACTTACTGCAGCTTGAATATTGGCTAATACAGGTACTTCATAAATGTCACACACTTATCTATGACAATTGATCCATGAAATATACATACATGACATACACATGTGTAGAAATATCCATAAGACATATGTGAGTATATCTACTTACAGGGGTCCCAGGGATGAAGAGGGGAAACGGCCAGCATTAATAAGCCACTCCTGAACGTTGAAGAATCCAGAACCTATGGTTCCAGGACATTTTCAACTTAACATACCTTCATCTTATTTCAGCTTGATCCTGACATCACCCAATGGGGAGCTGAGAACCATCTGTATTGGTTCAAACAGAAGGAATGGTGGCCTGGATGAGAACTGCCTGCTACAGACCAAACAAAGACTGGATGTGAGGGCAGGGTTCTCTGAACCTGCTCATTCATGCAGGAAGGCTCAGGGTGAGGGAGAAAAAAACAGGAAAAAGTCCTCACCTCTGAAACATGTAAGTTTTGTCTCTGATTTCATAGTCAGAAAAAGAAAAAAAAAACTAAATTTAAAACCATGCCTGACTCCTGAGCCACTAGGCTGTTTTCAGATTTATTTATGCCTACATGTGTGTGCCTGCATTAGTTTAAGGTTATCATGTGCTTTCAAGTACCTGTGAAAGCCCAAAGAGGGTGTCAGATCCCCTGGAACTGGAGTTACTGGCGGCTGTGAGCTGTCTGATGGGAGTGTTGGGAACCAAACCCAGATGTTTTTTCAAGAGCATCAAGCACACCTAACTGCTGAGCCATCTCTTTAGGCTCTTCCCATATCTCAGGCTCTTTCAGTGGTTGCTGAGTAAAATGAACCTAAGGCTCAGGGTTCCCCATCTCCCCCAAACCACCTAATTCCAAGCTTGATATCCCTTGATTTCTTAAGCCCTTGGACTTTATTTAGGCTGCTAAGGGTGTAGGTTCTCAGAGCCACCATGGAGGAGGAAATTTCATACTGGTGTTAGAAAACGGTTGCCAAGGGACCAGCCACTGAGAAACCTCCATCCTTCCTTCTCCCATTCTTATTTTCTCTTTCACTAGTGGCAATGGCTGTGAGTGCTGTGGATGGAGCCCAGGACATGGACCTCAACACTCTCTATGCCGAGCTATAACTCCAGCCCCTTATTCATCTGAAGGTTTCATTTCACAGGCCCCATCCTTCATGCTCTTGCCCTTGGATGTCACCTTCAGCATCTAACCCTGCTTCTGTGTAAGGTCCTGTTCCACTGATGGCCAAGTCAGCACCCCAGGGGCACCAGCAGGGTACACAATACACCAGATAATTCCTTACATCCTTCAGGAAGGAAAAGGGAGGGGCAGAGAGTGGTGTAGGGAATTCAGAATAAGAGACCGGTTTCTGAGCTCATGACAGAGGTGCGGTGGGAAGAAAACTGAAGGGAGCTATAACTTTGGTTAATGGGAAAAAGCTTTAGAAGGGTAGCTGGGCAAAACGATATTGCAGTAGATGCTGAGGTTAAAGAAAGGTGAAGCGGTAGGGACATAAGTATAGATCAACCTTTCAAACCATCTCAACCACTGTCCTTGCAGATGGTGGATCTAACGCTTAACGGGAAACAAGGCCAGGAACGATAATCTCAATATAGGACACGTAGGAAAGTCTTTTATCAGGCTTGCTCACTAACTGACCAGATGTATAGACGTGGCTTGGGAAAGCCTTTTTAAAGTGTTGGGCTGGTGGAAAGGAATGCTGTTCGACCCCATCCTTCCCTGCCTTTACTTCTATTTCAGTGCTTTTGTTCCTTTAAAGGACTCTAAGTGAAAGAACAGCAGGCTTACATTTTCTTTGCCTCACCCATCCAACATCTTACACAACCAGACAGATAAACGTCTGATTATTAAAGTAAAAGTTAAAAAAAAGAACCATGGACATGCCTAAGACGTTAACACATATAATGTTTCCCATTAACTTCTTCATGGCAGTGCACATTGTTAGAGAACAGTGTCCAAGCTCTGTGTCTCTTTGTATCTACCCTAATACCCCGAAATCTTGAGCATAGTGAGGATTCAATTAATATCTGTTGATAGATTTTAATTACATGTAAAAGTAGTTAACCTCCCGTTCTCACTTGAACGACACACCATCTTTTGGCAATAACCAAAATTACTGTGTAATTACATTAAATTGCATTCAAATATATGGATTATCTCATGCTTTCCCCCAGTGAAATGCAGATATGCTATTTTGCCTGTTAAACTACCCCTTTATCAAAGGTCCACGAACCTCCTGGAGGTACCACTGTGCTCATTAACTAAATGTCAGGTAAGCACAGAAGCTGCTTTGGATTTCACTTAATAAACCAGAGCGATTTAAAGTAATTAGTCCTATCTTGTGAAAAGGAGCCAGAGTGTAGCCTGTTTAACCTGCTGCAGAGCCCTGGGTGAAGGAGCTCATAAAGGAGAGAGATTGAGGCTATGAGCTTAATGCGCTTCCCAAGGCTTTCAAGTCAAACAATTATTTACCCTAAAGAAGGACAGAGCTGGGGCTAGGGGTGTGGCTCAGTTGGTAGAGCACACTGCCTCATCATGCAGGAAGCCTTGGGTTCCATCCTTAGCTGCTCATAAATTGGGCCTGGTGGTACCCACTTGTAATTTTAGCACTAATAGTTAGGAGCAGAAGAATCCTTCGGAGAGGGTCATTCTTAAGTTTAAGGTCAGCCTGGGGTAAATGAGATCCTGTCTAAAAATATTGCTACCACCACCACCACCACCACCACTACTATGACTACTACTAAGATAGCACGTGNCGTGCCTATGATCCCAGCACTTGGGAGGCAGAGGCTGGCTGGTCTCTAGGAGTTTGAGGTCAGCCTGGTTTACACAGTGAGTTCCTGCTCAGCCAGGGCTGCATAGAGAAAGCCTGACTCAACAACAAAACACGGGTGTTTGGAGAACACTTGGGAGCTCAGTAGGAGGGCACTAGAACATCCATCCACAACAATGTAAAAAAAAAAAAGTTTGCATTTAAATTGTCCAATTTACCATCTAGATTTAACTTACTCTGGAAACTTATTTTAGTTACCCCTGAATTCTAATGTCCTTTTTAATCCAGCTTCCCATGTTAATGTAATTTACTTTCCCGAATTATTAGCAATGCTTTACATTGTTTACTATATCAAAGAAGTGTTATAAAGTGTATGAATTCGCACATATTAATTCTCAATATATGCATTATTATTTGGATGTATTTAATTCTGCTCACTTATACAATATTTAATATACTTAGAATGCTTTCAAGAAGGGGATGAATTAGGCCACTTTTATTAATGTACTAGCCAATCTAATAGGCTAGTTATTATAATAATCAGGAAAATTGTAGATAATTCTCCTATACTAGGATATTGGTAAAATAATTTGTATAATATTAATTAGTATAAAACAGAGTTTAATCTACAACTTACAAAGCTACCTTAATTAAAGGATTAAGCACAATCAGGTTGAATGCTGGAGGATCAGAAGTTCTAGGTCATCCTTAGGTACATAGTGAATTCAAGGCCAGTCTAGGCTGGTTAAGGTCTTGGTGTGTGAGTGTGTGTGTGTGTGTGTGTGTGTGTGTGTGTATTTAAAGAGTATATATAACTGGAGGTTTCTCTCCTGCCCACCAATTTCTGAATAACTGTTCTGAGGCTTAATATTAATTATAAACTGTTTGGCTGAAGGCTCAGGATTCTGACTGGCTAGCTCTACATATTTAAATTAGCCCATTTCTACTAATCTGTGTATTGCCATGTGGTCTGTGGCTTACCAGTGATGCTCTGGCATCTTAGTCCTGTGGCAGTTGCTGGCATCGTTCTCCTCTGCCTTCTTTTCCCCTGTATTCAGTTTGGCTTTCCTACCTAACTATATTCTGCCCTGCCATAGGTCAAAGTAGCTTCTTTACTAACCAATGGTAATAAAACCTTTTCATATCTTACCATCTTACAGAGGGGCATCCCACATCAAATATATATGTGTGTGTGTGTGTGTGTGTGTGTGTGTGTATAGAAAGTCCTAAACTATGTAATATATAGTATATATTTATATATATATAGTCTTAAATTGATCCAATTTTTAGAATTAAATACCCTCATTCCATAATTTGTATTGTGAAAAGGCAAGTGAAAATGTGACATAATACATTATGTGAAAAATGACATAATATATTAACCTTTTAGGCCAATAGGCTAGCTCAAGGAAAAAAAAGATAATGTTTACTAATATTTACTATATTCAGCGGTCTGTATTAACCTTCACAGCATACTACATAGATGAATACAGGCTTTAATCAACAAATAAGGAAAATAAGGTTTTGCAGAGTAATCATTGAAGAAAAAATCAATAGAAGAACATTGGCTGATGTTTATAAACAATCTGGAGCCACCAACATCTGGGCTATTTTACCTTGTGTTAGTTATTCTTCCGTCACTAAGACAAAACAGCATGAGGAAGGCAGCTATAGAAGGGTTTATTTGGGCTTACTGGTCCAGAGGGGTAGGAGTTCGTCATGGCAAGTCAGCAGCACAGCAGGCAGGCGTGGCGGCCAGCGACAGAAGCTGAGAGCTTCATCTTCAAACACAAGCCTTAAGCAGAGACAGCGAACTGGAAGTAGAGTGAGGCCATACAGTCTCAAGGGTTGTTCCCAGTGACATACTTCCTCCAGCAAGGTTGTATTCCTAAACCTCTCAAACAATCCCAGCGACTGGGAACCAAGCACCAAGCTTTGAGGGATTCAAACCACCACCTGCTTCAGCAAAGGGCATTCCTAGGCCAGGTGTGGTGGCAGACATCTTTGTCCTAGCTCTTGGGATGCAGAGGCAGGTGGGTCTCTTTGATTTTGAGGCCAGCCTGGTCTACACAGAGGGTATCAGAGGGAGATCCTGTCTCAAAACCAACCAATCAAACAACCACAACAGTGGTAATTCTTTAGCCAAAAAGGACAAAATGGACAGCAAGAGCAACCACTGTTGTTTCTGGTACAAAGTATCTGTTTTTACCACAACTGAAATACGACTTTGAACAGCTGGTTGTAAACCCTTTATTATTCCTTCCCTTTTTTTCTTCTAAATTTGCCAACTTTGTTTTCTGTCTTAAGAGGCATTTTCTTAAGTGGACTATTCTGTGAACACAGGTCTAGACAAGGAGCAAGTCTGCAGGAACCAGAAGGCATGGCTATCTATCTCCTCAAAGCTCAAAGATGAGTCAAAAAAGAGAGCAAGATGGCAGCTGTGAAGGAAGGGTTTCCCTACTCAGAGTTCCAGGGCTGCAGGAGAGGGCACCCCCGCTAGAGAGTGTGGTAAGACCCCTCATGAATCCTAAATTGATCCTGCCTGCTGGGGACAGTGTGATGAATGAACAGGAGAAAAATCACCACCTCTGGGTGTGGTGGCATGTTTCTCTCTCTTTCTTTCTTTGTTTGCTTTTTTGGCCTTTGGTTTTTGGGTTTTGTAGAGACAGGGTTTCTCTGTGTAGCCCTGGCTGTCCTGGAACTCACTCTGTAGAAAACCTTGAAGGCAGCTATCCACCTGCCTCTGCTTCCCGAGTGCTGGGAATTAAGGTCATGCAGCACCACCATCTAAGGGGTTGTTCCTGTCTAACTAAAACCTTTTCCTTCTTCTTCCTCAGTTTATGAATCTAATTTTGTAAATGATGAGGACAAAGAAATCTGATGTTTCATGACACTGCACTGTTTGCAAATTTTAACAACATTCTAAAGCATATACATATAGGGCATAAAAAACATATTAAGCATGAATTTAAGACTTCAGGGAACTTTTTTTTTCTTTCCCAAGATGCCGAAATGGAAGAGCAGACAAGAGAAAAGCTGCCCTTCCTCCCATCACTCTTGACTTTGTGTGGCTACAGCAGCAGAGGTAAGGATGCCCCATTGCCTCTTGATTAGAGTAGACACAGAAGGGAAAAGACCAGATCACCAGTACCCTAAAGGGGCTGTTGGGACAACTAGAAACCACACATTTGACTTATTACAGATCCAGGAGGGATCCTTATAATAAAATCCTTTTGGCTTTGAATACTGGTTTTATTTACCACACACACACACATGCATATAAACATATAAATGTATAAAAACATACATATACACATAAAAACACACATATATTCAAAACACATACATACAAAATACATGCACACATGTATAAACACACACACATAAACATTCATACATCCAGAGATTTTAATTTACTTGAAAATCAGTGAATTTTCCTTGTGAAGTGAGAGGGGAATGTTTCTTGTGGGTTTAAATGCTCGTCTGGGGAAGACTTGTTTAGCAAAATAGACAGGATAAGAAACTTCGGAAGCAGGTGGGAAGGGAACTCCTGGAATCATCATTATCCCACCAGGGAAGGAGCAGGCAAGCGGAATCCTGTGCTCTCTGCCAGGTATTGGGAAGCCAAGTTCAGCTAGTCAGAGGACAACGAGAGGACCAGAGCCTGGAAAAGGGGAAAGGCACAGGAGAACTGAGGACTCTCCAAACCAGAATCCATTTCACCGGGCGCCAGGGGTAGGCCTGTAATTCCAGCACTCTGAGAGCAGAGGCAGGAATAAGGCTGGCTTTGGAGAAAGAATGAGACATTGTCTCAAAAACAAAACAAAGCAAGCCAACAAGAAATAAACAGAAAAAAAAAAGAAAAAAAAAAAAAACAGAAGCAGCCTAGAGAAGCCTAGAGAAGGAACCATGAAGACAGGCCAGACGAATCTGAGTGAGCCGCCTTGACAGAGTGGGATTCTGAAAGGCTAAAGCTGAAGACAAAAACAGGGGACACAGGAAAGATGGGAAGAAAGGCTACCAGATTCAGGAAGTCATCTGCTTGGCGGGGGATGGGGAAGCTTTAAAGGACCCCCACACACACACACACCCAGGCACAAGAAATGAAAAGCAGAGAGTGACAGGCAAGTGACAGGTCAACCCAGGCTTGGTTTAGGAAAAAGTAGAGCAGTTGCCTCCAGTTCTGACACCAGGATGTCCTCAAGGAAAGAAATGCGACGGCACGATTGAGAAGTGGCCCTGTGTCTGTCTGTCCAAGTGTGTCCTAGTGATCAGACAGACTGACAAAGAGCAGAAGGACACAGACTGCAGTGTTTCATGGTACATTCCAGAAATAGTCAAGATCTTCTTATGGAACCAGTTGTGGTCATTGAGAAAAAGAAACCTGCGCTAGAGTAGAGAATGACCACGCTCAGTGGAATCGCTGTTGTGGACTCTTCCTTTCAAGTGGGCCTCTTCAATCTGAGGCAAATCTCAAGGGCAGTAGACCAATTCACAGATTCTTATGGCATTCTCCAAGTTTACTCTGAAACGCAAGATCTGCAGATTCTTCAAACATGTTCTGTGCACGTGCACATGTGTGTGCGTGTATGTGTGCATGTGTGTGTGTGTGTGTCTGTGTGTGTGTGTTCAGGGATCGGAGTAGGGATTGAACCAGGACTTCACGCTTGCTGGTAAGCTGGTTCTCCCCCAGCTCCACCTTTGCCCTTCCTTTGTGACATTATCCTCGACGCTCTTAGCTACCCTGTTTAATGTAGATATGTATGGCGTTTGGGATGGTATTGTGTTTGAATAGCCCACACTACTTCTGATTTTAACAGATCACCTTAAACCATGAGCCATACTTAAACATTGCTTTCTTGCCTGATGGAATGAGGGAGTGCTATAAAGTCAGACAGCCTAAATTCCGTTTTACTTACATCTATTACCTGGGACAAATTCCTTTATTTCTCTATACTTTATTTTCTCATTCATAAAGTGTAGGTAACAGGAATCATGGGGCTGGTGTTAAATAAATAGCACATAAATTGTGCATGGCGATGCACACGGTTATCCCAGTACTCGGGAGATGGAGGCTGAAGAGTACAAAGCCAGCCTGGGCTATCTAAGACCCTGTTTCAAAACAACAACATACACACCACACACACACACGCACACAAACACACACACACTCAGTGCAAGTCTATAATAAGTGCTTAATAAGTGTTGTTGCTGACACCATCAGTGGTGATGTAGCTGGGAAAGTAATCTAAGAGCAAAACAATCAACAACCTCCTGAGTGAAATTTTTCTGTCTCTGTCAGGTGAGATTTTTGGTTACAAGCAACAGATGACTAACCGCAGCTTAAACCCTCCAAATCTTCCCCGCCCTCCCACATGAAGAGCAACCCTGTGGTACAGTGTCTGCCTGCCCAGCATGCAGGAAGCCCTGGGCTAAATGGAGCTCTATTTAAAATAAAAATAAAAAAAAAAAGACCAGGTCTCTGTTTTTGTATGTTGGTGCTGGAGGTGGACACGACTAGGCGTTGTGCATGTGAGGCCAGTTTTGTAGCTGCCCAGAGGTGTTGTTCTGAACCTGGGTTAACCCAGTTTAGGTTGTCAGGCTCTGGTCAGCCTCTTGATGGCTTTCTCTGCATTTCCCTCCTGACCTCAGTTGCTCCAGACCTCACACCCTCCACCCACAAAGCAGGAAGGAAGCAGGAATTGGCTGCTGATCAATGGCCTCTCCCCGTTGTCAAGCAGGAAAATTGCCCAATCAGCTCCCTCTCCCTACCCCACCTACATACTCCAGACTTGCCCTAGGTCATCTCTTGGTCACTCAGATACACTCCTAGATGATGAGGAGTCTGGAAACAGAACTTGCCACTTTCTGTCACAGTAGTGAGAAGGAGGCAGGCTAGCCTCTGTCACCTTCTTTTACCTTGGTTGTTTCTTTCCTTTATTAGCCACCTGTATTTCCAAAGGCTTATTTCAGAAGCCTGTGCCTAAATGTCATTCCCTTCCAGCAATCTCCACACACATGTACCCTATCAGGAGTAAAGACTAACCAGAGATTATCCTCCAACTCCCTCCCAAATGCCCCAGGACAGGTCATTGCTAACCAATTAGAAATTGACAAATAATATCTCTTATTAAAAAAAAAAAGACCTGGGAAGGCCTGGGACAGCTGGGCTCTCATGACTGGATTGGTGACTCATTCTTTTGTCCCTTGTGTTCCAGAATTTCTTTCTCAGAAATCCCCTTGATCTCATCCCCTGTTTTCTTCCTTTTCCATTAGGCTGATCGAATGTCTTTCAAAATATCAGCTTCCAATGTGAACAAAACTGAGGGAACAGTAGGAGGAGGAGGGGAGACTGAGTGTGTGTGTGTGTGTGTGTGTGTGTGTGTGTATACATGGGGGAAACACAATTTGTATCTTAAATCATTAACTTACAAACACGAAGTAAAAACCACATCATCGTCTTCCTACTAATTCCAGGACTTGAGTCTCTCTCTCCTTGACCCCTCAGCCCAACCTTCCACTACCTTCTCTCCAGGAGCCAAAGCAAAAGAAGGAGGCTAAAGACATCCACCTGTTGAGAAGTGAGCAGACAGAAGGATCAGAGGTGAAGACCCCTTTCTACAGCAGGATACAAGGAAAGCAAAGAGAAAATTCTTTCCTGCTCCCTGACTTTAAAGGACCCACAAGGCTCTCTCCCTGCGGGTCTAGCCTAACCAGCTGTCCAGACCAGTCCTCTTTTTATGTAGATAAGAGAATCCCAAACACAAGGCAAACCTTTCTACAGCCAGTGTCCCAGTGAAATGGAGTTGAGCCAGACAGTTGGTCAATGACTATGCACTACTGAAGAAACAGGATCAGAATCATCCTGCACCAGCCAAAAGCACTACCAAATAAAATCCCCATAAAATCAATGATGAGGCCTGGTGGCAGTGGTGCATGTCTTTAATCCCAGCACTTGAGAGGCAGAGGCAGGCAGATCTCTGTGAGTCTGAGGCCAGACTGGCCTACAGGGCAAATTCCAGGACAGGCTCCAAAGCTACATAGAGAAACCCTGTCTCAAAAAACAAAACAAAACAAACAAACAAACAAACAAAAACACATCCATGACAAGTCCCACAAGCATCTGGTAAGGATGCTGAGGACTTTTATAGCCACAAAAATGGTCCACAGAGAAGAGGACAGATAGATCTAAGCATGGCCAACCAAGAAGACGGTGAGACTTTAGGAAGATGTGGGGGTGGTAAGACTCATGTGAATTGTGGTTTTTAACGTTCTCACATCTTATTTGTTTATTTGTGTATGTGTGTATGCTTGTGTCCCTGTGTGTGTGTGTGTGTTAGGGGGTGACACACATGTGCCACAATCCACATGAGTAGGTCACAGAAGACAACTTTGGAATATTATTTCTCTTCCTCTTCCACATGGGTCCTGAGGAACCAACACCAGTCATAGGGCTTGGCAGCACACTGACCCATCTCACCCATTCTGATTATTAATTTTTTTAGCTTATTTATTTTGAGATATCACCTCATACATACAAGTTGGTCTTGAACTCACTGTGTATTCCTAGAATGATCTTGAACTTCTGTTCCTCTTGACTTTTATCAGCAGAGCGCTGGGAATACAGGTGTTCACAGCCAAACATAGATTTTAGGTGGTGCTGGGATCGAACCTAGGGCTTTGTGCATGCTAGGCAAGTGCTCTGTCGATTCTCAGTGACATCTAGGCTTATTGCTGAGCAGTAAAGTGCTTGGCCTTCAAAGTCCCTTTTCAAGAACTTTGAGACTCAGATGGAGGGTTGCTTGACATACTGTCCTCTGGAAAAGCAATGGTGAATCTGGCTGGGATGTTATCTGAAGAGAAGCTTTAATTAAGCTCATAGGAGCTCACCAAGTGCCTGTTACCACCAGGCACTGGGCAGGGTTTCCGTGGTGTTCCTGGTTCAGACTCTGAGGTCACATTCTGCTGTTGCCTATTGGCTTCCATGACCTTGGATAAATTTACATGTGATCTGGCTGAGTCAAGTAAAGTAGGGAATCCATATAATGCTCAGAACCTGCCTGCATGAACTCTGAGTGTTAGCTTCTGTTATTAAGTTGTTCCCACCTTGGTGTAGATAATCCTGCAACTGTGCACAAGTACCTGAAAATGTACACGAGCATTCTGGGCAGCTTCAGATAACATTTTCAGGAAAGGTCGACATATGGTTTGTGAGTTGCATAATAAATAGATGGTTCTCAGACCTTAACTTGAGAAATATTGTTAAAGCATTCCATTAGGGGATAATCCTATTAAATTAGAGAATTTGACAGAAGGGGATTTGTAAAGGAATGTAATGTTCCGAGGGACACTAAATGTCTCTAAAAACACTGCACAGGGCTATAATAATAACTCCTCGAATTTGTGAGCCGTCTGTAAAAACACCGAGTGCTTACATGTGCTGTTGTAAAGACTGTACAATTATCAGGGAATTCTGCTGCTTACTGGAGCTGAAGTCTCTCTCTCTCTCTCTCTCTCTCTCTCTCTCTCTCTCTCCTCGACTAGAACAGAGAGTAATTCCATCAGTGCTTTCTTTTGGTGGCTAAACCTAGGCATCTACCATTTCCCTGGAACCTCCATAAAGGGACAGGGTATAACCTCACAATATGACCCCCCTCTAAAGCAAAAGCTTCTTTCAAATACATTGACAATGAATTCTGATGCATGCTTTCCCTGCATTAGAAATGTGTTTGCCGAAATACAGCCATGCAGAGGTCTGAATTCCACCTCAGCATGGTAAATCTGAATTTCTAGGTGTGGAAACTGGACATGCACTTGTCTGCTAGCAGCACAGATGATCCTTATGTACATTAGCAACTAAGGACAATTGCTTTAATGTTTTAGGAGGGTAGCTAAAAAGTATCTGCCTGGTGGCCTGCAGGGTCTATGGCAGATGCATAAAATGTAGGCATATTAAAAGAACAGTGTGTATGTGTGAGTGCATTTGTGTGCCTGTGTTCGTGTGTGTGTGTGTGTTTGTGTGTGTCTGTGTGTGTGTTTGTATTTGTTTTGACTTTTAGAGAAAGGGTCTTGTTATGTAGCCCTGACTGGCCCTCTTTTTTAGCCCTCAAATTTGGAACATCCTTCCTGCTTCAGGCTCCTGAATGCTGGGTTTACAGATGCAAATCAACCTACCCAGCTCCTTGGAGAATTGAAACTCAGAGTCAAAAGACATGCTAAGCGTGCCCTCTCTCTGCCACTAAGCTATAGCCCTGACCCCATGGAGGGTTTTGAGGTGAGGCTTTCTCTATGTAGCCCCAGACTAGTTTCTAGGTTGTGTTCTTCCTGCCTCAACCTCCCAAGTTCTGTAATTACTGGCACACATGACTATACTCTTGCAGTTTTATTTTGTTTTGACACAGGACCTCACGTGTCCCAGGCTGGCCTCATCTGTAGCTCAGGATGCCCTTGATTTCCTAATTCCCCTGCCATCCCCCTCCTGAGTGTTGGAGATTACAGATATGCCCCCACCATATTCAGTTTTATGCAGAGCTGTGGACCTTGTAACCCGGGACTTTATGCAAACACTCTACCCACTGAGATTCATCCCAGCCCCCATACTGTATATATATTTTGTAACTCTCAAGATTGATGTATTTTTTTTAATTCCATGGTGAACGATAATTTTAAAATAAAGGCAGATCTACACAAACTGAGATTCCCTTTGCCTCAAGTTCTATTACAGCCGGAGGGCACTGCCAGGGAGACTGATTTCTCCAGGTTCAGATTGGCATACTAACTGGCTGCTCCTCATCCTTCATTCTATTGGAAAGCAGAGACTAAGAGAGCAGGATGCCTCCCTTCTTATCTGGTGTTGCAGGGTTTAAACTCAAAAGCCTTATGTCATTAACTTGGACCCATTATTCTTCCCTTTGAAAAGCTAAATTGAGTTTTGTGGTTGGTAACCAAACACACTTTTACCCCAGTGACAGGATTAACTTGCCCAAGACATCCAGGCTCACAGGAGAAGCCTCACTCACAGGGCTAACACTCAATTTAGGGACTCTCTGCATTAATTGTGATGGCCAAATAGGCCCCTCAGTGGGGTGTCTTCCGCCTTGGATGCAGCTTCCTGACAGACTCTTCTGGGTGTGTAAAATTTTAAATCCTTTATAAACATCAATGATTGGCATAATTGGTGTAATTATAGGTATCTAAAAAGGAGAAAATGTCTGTGTAACAGCTGCCAATGGTTGGTTTAAGGAAGCATGCAGTCACTTGTGGAGAGCTGGGCTTGCTATAAACACTCGGGCAATATTACTCCCAGAAAGACCAGCTTGAAGCAGAGATGGTATAGAGACAGAAAGAGACCTGCCCCCTCCCAAAGCACAGCGCCACACATGAATCAAAGGGCAGGAACTGCTTGGAGGGTTTCTTCATGCATGTAGAGGATAGACAATCACCATGGGCTGCTTCTGTCCAGAAGAGACAACAGGGAAGATTTTAAGGGTCTTTTGTTAGGCTTGCTGTTTTTTTTTAAATTATTCCAATAATTATGAGATCTTTGCTAATAATAACAAGGATTGAAAAGTTATTGGTAAGCCTCTGTTGTGCATAGCTCTACCTTCTTAAAAACGGGCATGGAAGACAAGCAATTTGGGGATTTCTCTGCTCTCCAAATATTTGGGTCTATGCTTCATTTGTAAAATACTCTAGTTCCTTGAGAACTTGCCAGTTCTGTCAGGAAGACTGGTGTATGTGCACCTGTGTGCCTCAACTCTTACTCTTTCAGGAAAGGGAGGAGGACTCCACCCTCCAGCGGCTTCCCCAGCAGATTCTCAAGGCCTACAACCCAACCCAAATGCAGTTAGTAGCTACAGGTGTCTTTGTGCCTTTACTTGGCATTCTTGCTCTTTTGGTCAAACCACTCACCCTTCCACCAATGAACAGCTTTACATCTTTGTGTTATTGTTTAAAATTAAGCTTTATCTAACTGTTAAAAGGACAGTGTTGGGCTGTGGTGGCACACACCTTTAATCCCAGCACTCAGGAGGCAGAGGCAGGCAGATCACTGGGAGCTTGAGGCCAACCTGGTATAAAGAATGAGTTCCAGGAGAGCCAGGGCTGTTACACCCCATCTATGAAAACCGAGAGAGAAAGAGAGAGAGAGAGAGAGAGAGAGAGAGAGAGAACCATTTATTCAAAAATATTTCATTCCTAGTGAAATTATATACCTACCTAAATGGAGGTGGGTTTTATTAAGACAGGGACTCTAATGTTTTAATAGTGATTCTGACAATGGTAGCTAATTTAGAATCATGGGTCACTCTGATTTGTGTGTGTGTGTGTGTGTGTGTGTGTGTGTACCTATGCTGATACAGATAAATATAGATAGAGACCAGAGGTCTCTTTTAGGTGTTTTACTCAATCACTCTCCACTTATTTTTTAATTTATATTTTATTTTATTATTTATATTGAGACAGGATCTCACCATGTAACTATTCCTGTCCTGAAACTCACTTTGTAGGCGAGGCTGGTCTTGAACTCCCTGAGATCCACTTGCCTCTGTGTCCCAGTTGCTGTGCCCAATTTCCACCTTAGTTTTGAGACAGGGTTTCTGACTGAGCCTGGAACCCATCGATTTCGTTAGCCTAACTGGCCAGTGAGGTCCAGGGGTCTTTCTGTCTCCACCCCGCCAGCATAAGGATCGTAAGTAGGTGCATACCATCACACTTGGGTTTTATGTGGATACCGGGGATCTGAACTCAGATTCTTGTCCTGATGTGATGAATGCATTACTGGCCGAGCCATCTCTCAAGCCTGGATGGATTATTGGTAGCATTTCTGGGCATAAGATTCCTGAATATTTTGTGATGATTGGTGGATTTGGTAGTCTTAATCTGGAGAGATGTTTCTCTTTTCATCTGAGTTTAAAATCCTATAATCAGTGGCCATTTAAGGAAGTGGTATGATTTTGCTTGTTTCCATTTTAAAAGCAGAATCTTTTATGCACAACAGGTGAAAAAGAGAATGTTATGGCATGTTTTGGGTTAAATCAAGCACATCTGTCTGAAGAAAGGAGTAGTGTATATTGGTTACTGGGATGACTTTATGAGAGTGGAATCCTAACTGAGAATGGCGGGGCATCCCTTTAAACCCAGCACTCAGGAGGCAGAGGCAGGCGAGCTCTGTGAGTTCAAGGTCGGCCAGCATTACATGGTGAGACTGTCTCCTGCTACTGGTGGACTGGTCCTCTTATTTTCAGACATAGTGCTCCTAAATCTGTTATCATGCGGCTCTCCCACTAGTATAAAATAGAAACTGGTGTGATCAGGCCGACACAGGAGGAAGATCACTGAACTGGACCCTGGTGCGAGACTGTCATTGTTTTTGTCCCTTCTAGTTATTAAAACCAAATGGGACTGGAGAGATGGCTTAGTGGTTAACAGCACTTGCTATTCATGCAGAGGACCTGGGTCTGGTTCCCAGCACCACATGGTGCCTAATAATCACCTAAAACTCCAATTCTGGGGAATCTGATGCCTTTTTCCTGCCCTTGGACACTTCATGAAAGCAATGCACAGACATGGATACAGGGGAAATGCCCATAAACATGAAATAAAAATAAGCAAAATTTTAATAATTGAAAAAACTTTACCCTAGTTAGCTTTTCACTAACACATACACCGTACACACACACAGAAAGAGAGAGAGAGAGAGAGAGAGAGAGAGACAGACAGACAGACAGACAGACAGACAGACAGACAGAGACAGAGAGAACCTGCTTTCAAACATGACTATCCTAAGTCGATTTCAGCTACTTTCCTCACCAGACTCCAAAGCTTAACTTCTCCATTGTGCTTCCTGAAGGCAAGGAGAGGCAGGCAGCACAGATATCTCTTTACTTAATTCACTTCTGGCTGTCACTGTGGATTGACTAAACAGACTGGTCACTGATAAGTGGTCTTCCCAAGTCACTTGTATAGGGCATTCTGAGAGTCTCATTCTTTCTCGGAAGACTCCATGTTGAGTTCTTTCCTGCCACTCTTAATTCCTGCTCCCTGAATTACTCCTCCGCAGCCTTCCTGTCTCTTAGATTTCCACCAAAGTGCTCTTGACCCACAGAGACTCACATCCTTGTTGCACTGAACAGTTAAAGGCACTCTTCAACCCCTTTCAAGCAACTTCCCTTTCCCCCACTCGCCTACAGAACCACTCAGCTTCCTGAACGGATGGCTGGCTGTGAACACAGGCCCTCTTCTCCTCCATGCAGATGTCTAAGAACTGCTCGTTCTCTTGTGGATTCCCTTCAGACTCTCCTACCAGTTGTCATTGGTATAAGGCTGGGGGGCTCCCCTGTGACTTGTGGACACAGTTCCCTCCCTTGTCTAGTCTTAAACTTTCTTGAGCTGGGGAAGGATTAACAAAGCAAATACTGATTGTGATTGGCTGTGTTCTAGATGATCTAGTACAATGCTCATCCCTAAGCCTTAACAACGCTTGTTAAAATGTGGTACACACATACACACACACACACACACACACACATTTGAGACAAGGTTTCTCTGTAGCTTTGGTGCCTGTCCCGGAAGTAGCTATTGTAGACCAGGCTGGCCTCAACTCCCAGAGATCCACCTACCTCTGCCTCCCAAGTGCTGGATGGGATTAAAGGCTTGCACCACCATTGCTTGCAAAATGTGGTATAATTATTCCTGCTTTTTGTCTCAAGATCTTAGGGCTGAAAGAAGGGCTGCAGGAGAAAGGATAAGTTCGTCAAATAAAGATGGAACTACCATGTCTGAAGATGGCACGTTGTGGGCAGCACAAGAGGAAGGAAAGATGCCCCAGGGACTCAGATTTGTCTTCCCTTGTTATATGGAGACCAAAGAAAAAAATGGAAACACAATGGGGGGGGGAGCATCAGACTCCAAAAGCAAAATTGATAATGAGGGATTGGAGAGTGAAGAACGTATGCAATTGATTAGTGGGTAGACACCCATGGTCCAGAAGTGGGTAGGAAATTCAATCCAGAACAAACAAGTTCCTTGGCCAGGCAAGTGATAGATGATCTAAGTAAGCATGCACAGCTATTTTAACTGAGACCCTTATGGTAAACATGGGAGAAGTCAAGACATATATGAGAACTAAGAGAATACCTGTGTGGCAGCGTTGGCAGCGCCTTGATGCTAAGTCAGCAGCTGCCCAGTGTGCTCATGACAACTGTGTGGACCTTGAAGGCTGGAATGAGAATCATCCTGGTGATTGTGGAATTGTTCTGGTTGCAGTGGAAGAAGAAAAGGAGACCCAAGAAGTGTGGATCTCTGTTCTCAAATCCATTCATTTTCATAGTACTGAAATTCCTCTTTTTTTTTTGTCTCCAGGCTAATAGCAAAGCTATTTCAACTGTCATTCTTCGTTTTGATTCATGTACGTCATCACACACTCGATAGAAATAGCCCCAGCATGCTTTGCCTTGACTTGCATGCTGGAAGAATCGCTCCACTTTCGCTGGGGGATAAAATAATTTTCTCTGGGCCCAGAGAATTGGCTCACTTGGGGGAGTCCTTTGATCTCCAGCACCTCATTCACTGGGCATGGTGGCTAATGTCTGTCATCTCAGCACTGGGGAGGTGGAGCCAGCATTTGGCTGCACAACAACTTTCAGAGTAGCCTGGGACATACAAGACCCTGCTAAAACAAGAAATCAGTGTTTCCAAGTCTTTTTGTTATGTTGGTTTTGATTTTTTTTTTCAAGACAGGGTTTCTCTGTGTAGCCCTGTCTGCCCTGGAACTCTCTTTGTAGACCAAGCTGACTTCAAACTCATAGAAATCCACCTGCCTCTGCCTCCCAAGTGCTGGAATTAAAAAAGTGTGCCACCACCCCCAGCTTTTGGGAGGGGGTTCAATTAATTTAACTTTTAACCTTAAGTCATTGAGACAGGGCTCTCATTTTTCTCCTCAGCATGCATTTTACACCTAGCAATCTCCAGAGTGGGCAAGTGGTCCAAAACCTACATCCGTTATTCTGAGATCCAGCAACTCTCCACTTCCGATAGCCAAAGAGGAAAAAGATTCTTATATCTTTCAAAAGATCAGTATAACCGGGTGTGGTGCATGCCTTAAATCCCAGCACTCAGGAGGCAGAGGCAAGTGAACCTCTGAGTTCAAAGCCAGCCAGGTCTACGGAATTCTGGGACAACTAGGGCTATACAGAGAAAGAAACCGTGTATTGAAAAACAAGCAAAAAAGTCATTATAAAATGACATCATTGTAACAGAAGTAGTAAATTTTCTTAGCCAGTGTGTCCTTAATTTACTCATCCGTCTTATACTTGCTCACGAGAAACCCATCAATATCTTATTTATTTATTTATTTGTTTATTTATTTATTTATTTATTCTTTTACGAGTTATGGCTGTCCTGAAACTCGTGTAGACCAGGCTGGCCTTGAGCTCACAGAAAACTGCCTGCTTCTGCCTCCAGAGTGCTGGGATTAAAGGTATGCATCACTATACCTGACTTGAATTCTTTTACTAATATATAAACTTGATAAAATAATGGGTATGATGACATATCCCTACACACTGATATTTTTATAGTGTTTGCTTCTAATTACTCTCTTTGCTCTTCCTCAATTTCTTCTCTCTTGGCTTTTTAAATCATGGGCTGTTTTTCCCTTATGTGTGCATCTTTGTGTGTGTGTATGCCATGTGAGGACAGGTGTTGACAGAGGCTCAAAGAGCACACACGCTCTTTGGCCTGGAGTTACCTGGAGTAACTGTGGCGGTTGTGAGCCTCACACTGTGAATGTTGAAACTGAACTCAGGTCTCTGAAAGAGCAGCAATTGCTTTTCAGGCCTTTTTTTGTGTAGCTTTTTAAGACAAGCTGTTGTGTAGGCCAGCTAAGTCTCAATTTATTGTAGCAGAGGCTGGCCTTGAACTCAATCTTCCTGCCTCCACCTCCTGATTGTGTCACCATTCTCACCTAGCCATCCTCAGTGTCATAAAAGATACAATTTGGGAACAACCTTTGACTAAACTATTTGAGAAATGCAGGAGACTTTGCAGGGCTCCAGCCCCGTCCTTTACTTCCTGGATTTCCTGGCTACTCCTTCCCAACATCACACCAAAACTGTTAGTAATCTCTACATGTATTAAGTAGGGGCTGGGCTGAGTACAGCCCTCCAGCCCTCCAGTCCTTCTGTCTGGGGAGGAACGACGTGCCGTGTGTACTGAGACCGCAGCCCCACCACCTCCCAGGAACTTTAGATAAATTATTCAGAGTCTGTCTCCTCCAGGGAATGGCAAACAAGAGGGATAAAAGACCCACATAGGGAGTGTGGGAACAGGGAGGGAGGGTGCTGAGAGAGCCTGGAGATGAAGAGTTGCAGAAATCTATTTTCACAGGTTTTAGGGGCCAGAACTGAGAATGCTGGGACAGCCACTGGTAAGAAAGCGACCATTAACCACATAGACAGCAGGAGCTAATTGACCTGTTAACAGGGACTGGCTGCTTAGCTCTTAAAAAAGCAGATGCATGCATCATACATGGGCATCATCACCACACGCTGGGCAGTCACTACAGAAGGCACCCACTAAAGCTAACAGACAAAGCTTTCACTCCCCTCCCCCCAAACTGCATACTGAATGAGGAGACGGCGCATTTGTTGCATTGGAAATAACTAAAAAGGCGAGTGGGCTAAGGAAATGAAATTTCATTTGTTTCTTCTGTGCTAATCTCTAAAAATAAAACCAAAAACTCTCAAATAGGATGTCATTTGAGTGCCTTAGGGGTGATGTGAAATAACTTGGTTGTTATTGGTGTATAAATGAGTTGCAAATCTGGTCTTCACCAAAAAATCTGCAGGTTGAAGGAAGACCTCTGCTGCACAACTCATGTTACCATTTGACTTGTGCCTGGCATGCTGGGCAGGGCTCCATAGACAGACTGTCTTGAATTGAAACAGTCAGAAGAAAAGGAAATGGGCTAAATTTATTATCACTCATACTTACAAATATCCTCACATAGAGGTGTATCATCATATCCTAGACACTAACCAGACTGCAGAGGGGCCAACAGTCCCCCTGGGAAATACCGTTTAGTGTTGTGAGGGCTTCTCCTCCTCCTCCTCCTCCTTCTTCTTTTCTCCTCCTCCTCCTCCTTCTTCTTCTTTTCTCCTCCTCCTCCTCCTCCTTCTTCTTTTCTCCTCCTCCTTCTTCTTTTCTCCTCCTCCTCCTTCTTCTTTTCTCCTCCTCCTCCTCCTCCTTCTTCTTTTCTCCTCCTCCTCCTTCTTCTTTTCTTCTCCTCCTCCTTCTTCTTTTCTCCTCCTCCTCCTCCTTCTTCTTCTTTTCTCCT
>LOEQ01011516.1:13980-27421 GCA_001685075.1 Bramus lutescens
AAAAGGGGGAGATGATGGGGAAGTTTAGCCAATCACATTTGGCTAGGGCGTGGCTGCTTGAGGCCAGGGAAGATAAACCTGGACATCCAGGTACGCTTGCTCTCTTCTTCTCTGCACGCGCTGGCCTCTGGTCATGTGAGCTTCCCTGTTTTCCAATTATTAAACTAAATCTGTTGTATTAAGCTGGTCTGGTTAATTCTAGCTTACCAGTCCACCACACCCATCATTTTTATATGCTATTTTCAAATTCTACCTCCCTGCTCACTAATATGTGTCAGAAATATAGACTGATAAGAAGTGCTAGACAGAGAAGTAACTTTCATAAAAGCACCAGTCATTTTTGGTGGGTGCAAAGCTGGAATCTGGGCAGGTTGTATTGCTGACATAGTGGACTCCTTTCCCATAGTGCCCGAGACAGGAAGTAGTTGTATCATATCTCCATTGTTGTACTGATCTTTCCTGGCTCCTAGTGCTATCTAGGTCAGAAGCTCCAACCATATGCTAACTGAAACTTATTCCAAAGTTAATTTAAGTGCCATGAAAAATGCCGAGACCCAGAGTATCTATTTCATGCATGTTTGAAATTGTCTACGGACCCATCATCTTTCCCACGTTGTTATTTTGCAAAATATAAAGCCCCCAAGGAACTCATGGACTGAAAAGCAACTCAGAGAGTGGGGGCAAGATTAGTCCACAAACACACTCTAATAGTGAGAATATTTTAAATTGAAATGTGTTTAATTTAATTAAGCTACAGAAAATCTTAACTTAGTTTTTCCTTTAATAAAAATGTTCTCAGAAATGCCTTTGATAAAATTCAACATACATATAAAAAGACTATAATTCCACATAATAAAGGCATGGCTAGCTGAAATTCCCCCACAGAAACCAAACTACATTAAAAATTTCTCCCAGGCTACTTGACTGAATAGGATGTTAATGATTTTGGAGAGTGAGAATGTTGTAGGTTCAGAGTCAAATCATCTTGGTCTATCTTAGCCCTTAAAAAGCAATTTATTGCTTACCTCTTTGTGGGACATAACATCCTGTTGACTACTGCATAAATTCTTCTAGAATATATTAACGTGTCCCATTTCTACTAACTTAAAGAATAACTTAAGGATTTCATCATCGGGTAGCATCAGTGGCCTGTTGAAGAGATTTCCTGACTTTGCTGTAAACCACCTGCCTAATGTATCCATATATATTTGAAATCCAACATATTTGAAAAGTTTTTTGATTTATTGCTGTTTTCTTGTTGTGTTATTATGATAGATTCACGAATCTGGTAATATATCTGTGCACATTAGAGATAACTACAAACTGTATTTCTGGGCTATGATTACTCATATTTGGTTCTCAAATAAATTATATATCATTTGTCATTGATACTATAGCTTTTTATTGCATTGATTGAGAAAAACTCATAGACAGTATCACACTAAATTATAAAAAAAACTGAAAAAAAATTCCTCCAAGGTTAGAAATGAGACAAGTTGTTTTTAGAGTTGCTACTTCAGCTAGAAAAATCAGCAAAACATAGAGGCATAGGCAAGGGAGAACTCAAATCATCGCTGAATGGCAATGAAATAATTTTGTGTTTTCAAAACTCTAAGGATTCCAGCAACTGACTTTAGAGCTGAAAAAAAATTAATAAAGTAGAGGGACATAAAGAGTTTTTTAAAATAGCACTTTTCCTAAGCACCAATAATGAACTAAAGAAGTAATTATAAAGAGAATTCAAGCTACAAAAACTAAAATACATAAAAATAAGCTCTCCAAAATGAGAATGGCCTTTGCAATGAAAAATACCAAATACCAGATAAAGAAATAGATGAACTTGAAATGTAGAAAGACTTTCTGAAGCTTATGGAGTGGTAAAGTCAACATTCTTAAAATAGTGATAGCACCCAAAGGAATGCAAAGATTCAAGGCAGTCTCTACCATAATATCAATGATATTCTTCAAGGAACTGAAATGGCATCCTTAAATACATTAAAGGGCATGAAAGACCCTAAACTGTCAAAGCAATTCTGGGCTAAGGAACAGTGCCAGAAGTAGCACAGCTACCTGATTTCAAAATCCACCACAGCATTGTAGTAGCTTTGTACTGGTGAAAATACAGATACACTGACCAATTAAAGAGAAGAGAAAACCCAGAAATACATTCACACATATTAGACCAACTCAATCTTGCTGAGATGCCAACAGCATGCCCTAAAGGAAGGACAACTTCTTCAGGAAATGGGCTTGGGAAAGTAGATATCTGTGTAAGAACAGTGACACAGGCCCCATTCTTCAACCTGTACAAAATCAACCTGACATGGATGAAAGGGTCATCAAAAATGTTAGAAGCACACACAGTTGAAGATATTGGCAAAAATAATAATTTCTTAGGGAGAACTACAATTGTTTACAAAACAGAATACAAATTGACAAATATAATTAAATAATATTAAAAAGCTTATGTACAGCTAAGAAAACAATCTAGAGCAGCAGCTCTCAACCTGTGTGTTGAAACACCTTTGGCAAACCTCTGTCTCCAAAAATATTTATGTTACAATTCATAACAATAGTAAAATTATAGTGACAAAATAGCAAAGAAAATAATTGGTTGGGGTCACTACAACATGAAGGATTTAATTAAAGGACTGCATCATTAGGAATTACTGATCTAGAGAGTGAAGGATTATTCTATAGAACTGTAGGCAGTATGTACCAAATATTCAGCTGAAAGATGGCTGCACAAATTTGGGTGGGGAGAGAAGTGAGGAGATATCATGGAGGAGTAGGAGGAGGAAATTACGATAAAAATTCATTGTCTGAAATTCTCCAAGAACTAATGGAAAAACATAAAATCTGGGTCAAACCACCTCTATATCAGACAGAGGGCTGATCTCCAAAATATACAAAGAACTCCAAGAACTTGTTCTCAAATAAACAAATAATCCAATAAAAAATGAGGTACAGACCTAAACAGAGAACTCTCAACAGAGGAATCTAAAATGGCTGAAAGACACTTAAGGTAATACTTAACATCCCTAGCCATCAGAGAAATGCAAATCAAAACAACTCCAAGATTCCATCTTATACCTTTAAAAATGGCCAATATCAAAAATACTGCTGACAACTTATGCTAGAGGATGTGAGGTAAAGGGAACACTCCTGAACTGTGGATGGAAGTGATAATTGATATAGCCCTTTTGGGTATCAGTATGGTGATTTCTCAAAAATTTAAGAAACAACCTTCCTTAAGACCCAGTAATACCACTTTTGGTTACATACACAAAGGATTCTCAATCATACCACAAGGACATGTGCTCAAATATAGCAACATTTGTCATATCCAGGACCTGAAAACAACCTAGATGCCCTAGACCAAAGGATGGATAAGGAAAATGTGGTACATTTACACAATGAAGTATTGCACAGAAAAAAAACAAAAACAAAAACAACAAACATCTTGAAATCTGTGGGCAAATGGAAGGATCTAGAAAACATCATATTGAGTGAGGTAACCCAGACCCAGAAAGATAAATACCATATGTACTCACTCATACGTGGCTTTTAGACATAAAGCAAAAAAAAAAAAACCTACAATTCATAATCCCAGAGGAGAACCTAGACAACAAAGAGGACCCTAAGAGAGACATTCATGGATCTAATCTACCTGGTAAGTAGAAAAAACAGGAACTCCTGAGTGAATTGGGAGCATGGGGACCATGGGGGAGGGTAGAAGGGGAGGGGAAAGAAAGGGAGGGGAGCAGAGAGAACTATGTAGCTCAATAAAAACAATTTAAAAAATAATGATAAAAAACTGGGTCAAACTACTCAAGTGGGCACTTTTCAAAGGAAAAGTTACAAAAGATAAAAAAAACATATGATTAAAACATTTAATATTTTCATCCATCAGGGAAATACAAATCAAAATTACACTGATATTCCATTTCACCAAGTTACATAATCTATTGTTAAGCAAAACATAAATGTTGGTGATGGTGTGGAGAAATGGTAATCTTGCACACTGTTCACGGAATTGGAAATGAGTTCAGGCACTGCAGAGATCAGCATTGATCTTCCTCACAAACCTAAAATCAGAATGAGCATGTGTGCTATCTATTCGCTCCTAGAAAGGAGCCAAAACCAAACAGAGTCCACATACAAAAAGAACATCTGCATGCTTAGTGCAGCACTCTTATGACAAGGTACACAGAATCACCAGGTGTCAGGCAACAGTTAAAGTGGATAAAAAACATGAACCATATACATTTTCACACACGGAGGCTTATTCGGCCACAAAAAAAAGAAACCCTTACATTTACAGAAAAATGGCTGAAACCAGAGGTCATCTTATTGTCAACAAGAAACAGAAAGAGATGCACCACATATTTTCTCTTTTGTGAAAAACAAAACAAACAAACAAATCCAATGATGACCTCAAAGCAGAAGAGAGACTATCAGAAAACAGGAGAGGAAGGGGAGAATGAGGTAGAGGCAGGGAGGACACAATCCATCCGTATCATATGAAAATATCACAGTGAAATCCACCAATTTGTACTGTGCACTTAATATTTGTTAATAAAATGACTGGAACATTTACATCAAAATATTATTAGTCAATATCAATAATAGAAAGCATATTTCATAATAAAATTTTGAGTATCTTTTGTAATTTATCAAATATTTTGTTAAATCAGCAACAACAGCAAAACAAGCCATACTGGTTGTATGAGTACTCTTTCATACAATTGTGAAGTCAAAAATCCCAACCTCAAATCAAGACTATAATGCAGCTGGTGGTATTGGCACTCAGGAGGCAGAGGCAGGTAGATCTCAATGAGTTTGAGGCCAACCTGGTCTCCAGAGTTAGTTTCAGGACAGCCAGAGATGTTAGACAGAGAAACCCTGTCCTGAAAAACCAAGTAGGAAAAGAAAAAGACTAATGCAAAGACTGTCTATCACAGGCTTTGATGTTCTGTACAAGTTGCTTAGCCACCCATGACTTCCTCTACTCTTTGAGTGTGAAATGGGAATCATTGCCCTACAGGAATTTTGTACAGAAAGTGATTCGATGCATCCAGGACCTGTGGGCCCATGGTAAATGATAGCTCTTTGCCAGAGCCTGGGTTTTTATTGCCAGCTAGTTGGCTCAGACTCTGAAGCTGCTGTCCCCCAGAAGGAACTCTGGTGTCCCTAATGAATTAGAGTTCAGCTTTTCCCCCTCCTCTGGCTCTGTAATTCACCGTGACCTGAATGACAAAGCTCTGGGAACAAGAAGATAAAGACATTCCTAGGGTAAGTGAGCGTAGAGCGGGAGGTGGAGATGGTTCTTCCATGTTCAAATCATGTCTGTCATCTGTTTGGTCCATCTGCTTTGATAAAAGACCTGGGATCTCTGACTGCATAAGCCACTGGGATGTGCTCCTCTTTCCCCAGCTTGCCTTGTCTTTGTTGTTCTTGTGTGAAAATATGGACAGACCCAGTAACCAGGGGTCAGCAGTGTAGCAAACAAAAGTGATATTTCCTTTGGAGGATTATATGCCTCTTTAAAGTGTCATTACACAGAGATTCTCAGAGAGTCAATAGTCAAAGTGTATGGACCTTGACTCCAGATTTTGTAAACAGATGTGATACTGAGCTGTAGTACCCATATTTCCTGGGATAGTGAGGGCAAGCAACTGAGGTTCTCCTAGACCCATGAGTCTCAGATATAAAGTGGAACATCCTACATTCTCCATCTTTATCATAACCCAGGCGTTAGATATGGTGATTTCCATCACACAGGTGAGCACAGCACCACTGAGATGGGTCCTGTACTTCATACCCTTCCTCTAGACCATGCAAAATGGGATGTAATTCCTAGTGCATTCCATTCCTCTACATGAAATTCTTCTGAAGTTCAGGCGCAGAATACAGTTTCTCATCTTGTCTCCACTATAGATCTGGGTAAGCCTGGGCAACTCCTGAGCTTGGAAACCACAACTCTTCCAAAAACAAGGTGTGAAAATTAACATAGTGGGACCTCTGGGAGCAGGCAAGGAAGGCTGAGCAACCTCTAGAAGCAAGCAGGAAGGCCCTAGCAACCTCTAGGAGCAGGCAGGAAGGTCTGAGCTCCCACCAGAGGTGCCAAGGACCACTGGGAACAACAGGCAACCACCAGGATCACCGAGTAACCTGAAGTGAGGCCCTGACTCTACCTCAAGAAGTGACCATCTAAGCCTTTGACCCACTGGCACCTGGAGAAGTGATCACTGGAAACACAGCCCCAAATGCACCAATTGGAGGAAAAGACAGGTAGAGAACAAGTTAAGAACACACTCAACAACACAAAGAGCAACACGACATCACCAAAAACTAGTGATTCTGCAACAGCAAGACTTGAAAACCCCAACACAGATGAATCAAAAAAAAAAAAACAAAAACCTTAAAAACAACTTTAGGAAAATGTTTGAAACCCTTAAAAATGATGAAAATTCACTCAAAGATGTGGGGGGAAAATAAACAAGAAATTGAAAGAAATCAACAAAACTCTTAAAGTAAATCAAGAAAAAGTGATCAAACAGGTGAAAGAAAGAATTCAAGACTTGAAAACCAAAACAGAGATAGTAAGGAAAACACAAACTGAGGAAATTCTGGAAAGAGAAAATGTGGGTAAACAATCAAGAACCACAAATGTAAGCATAAACAGCAGAATACAAGAGATAGAAGAGAAATAAATAGTCATTGAAGATACTATAGAGGAAATAGATTCATCGGTCATAGAAAATGTTAAATCTAGCAAAAGCTTCACAAAATATCCAGGAGATATGAGGCACTATGAGAAGACCAAACCTAAGAATAATAGGGATAGAAGTTAAAGAAGTCCAACTCAAAGACACAGAAAATACATTCCACAAAATCTTAAAAAGAAACTTTCCCAATCTAAAGAAGGACATGCCCATGAAAATACAAGAATCTTATAGAACATCAAATAGGCTGGACCAATAAAATAAAGTCCCCTCACAACATAATAATCAAAAAGCTATACATACAAAATTAAAGAAAAAGAATATTAAGAGCTGCAAAGGAAAAAGGCCAAGTAACATATAAAGGCAGACCTATCAGAATTATACCTGACTTCTCAATGGAAACAGTGAAAGTTAGAAGGTCCCAGGTCAGGCATTCTGCAGACATTAAGAGACCACAAATGCCAGCCCAGAATACTATATCCAACAAAACTTTCAATCACCATAGGCAGAGAAAACAAGATAGTCCATGATAGAACCATATTTAAACAATACTTAGTCCTATACAAAGTACTAGAAGGAAAATTCCAACACAAGGAAGTCAGCTACATCCATAAAAACACAAAATATATATGATCTCACAGCAGCCTGTGACAAAGAAGGGAAAAGCACACACAATAACATCACTGCCAACAAAAACTAAAATAACAGGAACTAGCACTCATTGGTCATTAATATCCCTTAATGCAAACAAACTAAACTCACCTATAAAAAGACAGACTAACATAGATCGGATATCAAAACAGAATTCATCCTTCTTCTCAATTATGAACATCTACTCCCCAAAACAGGGGCACCCTCATATGTAAAAGAAATATTATTAAAGCTTAGATCACACATTGAACTCACACACTAATAGTGAGAAACTTCAACACCCTACTCTCGCCACTGGACAGATCTGCCAGACAGAAGCTTAGCAGAGAAATAAGGGAACTAGCAGATGTTATGATTCAACTGGACTTAACAGACATCTATAGAACATTCCATCCAAACATAAAAGAATATACCATCTTCTCAACACCTCGTGGAACCATCCCAAAAAAGTTGGTCACATACTCAGTACCAAGCAAACCTCAACAAACACACACACACACACACACAAAAATGGAATAATCCTGTGTATCTTAGTGGATCACCATGGCTTAAAGTTAGGATAAACAGCAACACTCATTTAAGAAAGCCCATAAACACATGGAAATTGAATAATGCTCACCTGAATTAAGAATGTGATGGGCGTAGTCGGCAGGTAAGCTAGAACTAACCAGACCATCTCAATACAACATTCTTTTGATAGTCTTTACTTCTTTAGACGCTTAGTGCGAAAAGCAAATGCGTTTCTCACAGAAGAGAATCACCTCCCCCCTTTTGCCTAAACAAGATCGCGCCCTAGCCAAATGTGATTGGCTGAACTTCCCCATCATAAAAATAACTGCGTGTAATACAGAAAGATACTGTGTAAATAAAGATATTGAAATGAAGGACTGAAAAAACTGGAGTGCTTGGGTGCACATGGAAATGGTTAGATGGTGTGAAATTTACTCCCTAAGATTCTACAGTTGGCATCCCGACCCAAGCATCCTGTCATACTTTTTTAAAAATGAAAGACAGGTAGACAGGTGTTGTCTTGGAGAGTTCTCATCATCCACAAGCGCTGAGTACACAGGGTATCTGCACAGTGCAGGTGGGGTTGTATCAGGTTCCCCCAGCGGCCACGACTCTGTCATCTGAAACTATAGGTTTGCCTTCCACAATTCTGAAGGGACACCTCTAGCATCCACGCTGGCCTCATGCTCTCACTGAAGCCCTTGGAGGATAATCTGCCCCTGGCTCTCCAGCTTCTCTGCTTCATGGCAGTTCCTGTTGCTCCTTGGTTTGTAGATGTCTCACCAGTATCCACCTTTGTCCTCACATGCTCTTCATACTGAATATGTCCAGATTTCCCTTTTACACTGGAACTGCTTATATTGGACAAGGGGCCCATCCTTTAGTGTAGCTTCATTTTAAATCATTATGTCAACAATGTCCCTATTTCCAAATAAAGTGATATCTTCAGGTACTCAAGGTCAGAATATCATCATGCTTTCTTGGGTGACGAAGACTGGAGGGAAAACATGTGTCAAAGATTAAGAAGGATTATTCTAATAGGAAAATTAGGAAATTGAAACAAGATGCTCCAGAATAGGGTTGTACTATCTGAATCCTGACTCTAATGTTTACTTTGCTGTGTGACCTTGAACTGGTAACCTAACTTCTCTGTGTTTGTTTCTTAAATTGGATAACTATATGGTGGAGAACAATTCATGTGTGTTTAGTAAAAATAAGAATTATAATAAATTTAAAGCAATTTAAAAGATGTTTGGCATAAGGAATATACCCTGCCTTTGCCACATGAGTCTATGAAGACCTGGCCTTTTCCAAGCAAGTACTGTTACTAATTGGTGAAACTTCATTTTCAGTTTAGGCTTTCTCCACGTAAAGAAAACACATTTACACAATTGCCTTTTATATGTTAAAATAAAGTGTTGCAAAGGATAATAGTGAAGAATAAGGAATGGAGGGAAATACAGAAAGCAGGCAAAGACAGGCAGATGAGAAGGAGATAGTTTCTTGGAAATGAGAAATGAATTGAAGAAAACAGCTAAAAGTCCACTATCGATAAAATGCGAGCTATGGCTCTCAAATTATTCGTTATCAGATTCCAGACACAGGGCAGAAACTCTGGTCTTTAGAAGGGCCGTGTTCATCTATTTTCTTCATTACTGAAACTATGTTGTTCAAATCAAAGTTTTGTACTTTAATCTAGCCATTTGCCATTGGTTATTTCTTGAAGGCAATAATTAAACCTTTGCAAAAATTTAGTTAAACTAATTTTTCTAGAAGATGAAGTCAATGTATGATGGAGCACGTATGTTGACAATGATCCCTGTGCACTGTAATGGGAGACTGCCAATAGATATGATATGGTAGAGAAGACACTCACCCCGTGCAGTAGGAAGAATGGTGCTCTCTAAGATATTAACCTATCCAGACGCTGTAACTCTGCAGATGTGATTAAGTTAACGTCTTTGAGATGGAGAAATTGTCCTAGATCATCTGTGTGGGCACAACTTAATCTTAGAAATCTTTATAGAGAAGCAGTGGTTTTCCACCTGAAACCAGAGGGAGAGTGATCATGTGAGAGGCTCACATGCTGCTTTACTGGCTTTGAAAAGGGAGAGGGGCAGTAGTCTAAGCAATGAAAATGATCTCTGGACATTGGAGGAAGCCTGATAACACCTTAACTTGAGCTCTGTAAATCCCATGATGCACACGAGGACTTCAGCCACTCCGTGTGGTCATTCATTACTATAACAACAAGGAAGGCAACATTCAAGTACTTCTTGTGACACTCGATAGAGCAGAATTCTCACTCTTGTTGGTCATGGTAGCCAGGCAGTTGATCAGGAGATCACTTTGGTCTAAGCTAGTCAATAAGGAGCTCCTTTCGCTGATACTAAGTCTACCATTTCCTTCCAGTTATTTAGCCCGTTTCATCGTAGGCGAGGCTAGGGAGGGGGATGAGCCACCAGTTGTGCGAATAAAACATATTTTTAAGAAAAACAGTTGTCCTTGTGGTAGAAAAGAGAGTATGCTATACTCTTTTTTTTAATTTTTGTAATTTTAATTACATAGGGAAAGATTGCAGAAATTATGGACTGAGAATAGTATTCACTTGAAAGATTCGATCCTATATTTTTTATAGGTTAGTGCATGTTTGTTTCTTTGCATATTATTATTATTTTAATGGAATCTATTGTTTTGAAAATAAACCAGAGGTTGAGAAAGAAGGGGGAGGTGAACTGTCCCCAGATGGTGGAGCAGGCAGTGGAATCAACTCGCCTGACCTCTGAAACACAACTTGAGCTACATTCCAGGCTGTCACCAGTTTTTCCCTTCTGCCCTGTATGCTGGTGACAATTGCCTTTGATGCAGTTCAGCCAGCCAAGCCTTAGTCATTCTTGTGCGGGGCCAGCTCATTTGAAAGTGTGCTGAGCTTTCAAATGTACAGAAAAGGCTCCACTCTAGAGCTGCCTCCTGGGGATGCCTCCATTCTGCAACTAGATTCGGGATCTGCATGGAGCTCATAAATCGCCTACTCCTTAAATCAGCCATGCAGGAAGGCAGTGCACACAACACATATTAGCAGGTCATGGCGCCCATCTCAGGGGGCTGAATGTGATGGAACTGCACGCTCAACCAGCAAAGAACCCTTCTTGGTGGTTGTTCAGGCCTAGCTTAGTGTTCTTCCTTCTTCACAGCCTCCCCACATTGCTTCTTTCAGGAATTATGATGCTTTACCTGCAGATGGAGATTAGCCTAGTTGGGGGAAATGTGGGATTCAGTGGCAGACAGCCTGCAGCAGGATCCTGTTCTCCACTCTGTAAATGGAAACCATGAGCATAACCTCAGCAGCTCTTGCATCTGTACAACAGGAGGGTGGTGTTTACCTCCATGCTTATTGTCAACAGTGCCTTTTATGGATTATTTATTTGGGGAAATTCCTAGGAAATTTTACCTACTAATAGATTTGCCTTTCAAGATGGCCCTTTTCCTTAGGAAAAATAATTTCCTTAGTATTTAGCTCAGTCCTGTGTCAGGATGATATTGAAGTAGGTTATAGAATTGCATAGTGAATTTTTAAATGTTCTTAATGAGGAAATTGGGATAAAGGAGATATCAGGATGGGAAAACAGCCTCAGGTACTGGTCCATGCTCAGTGGTTAGTTCTGCAGAGCTAAAGGGATGGCTACCACTCTTCTGGTTTTGTGTACTCACTATTAATTTAATTCTGAATGCATCAGTGAACAAAGAAAGAGGAGTAGTTAAACAAGTCCTAGAAATATCATTTATAACAGCAAACAAGCAGAGAGAGCCATGGATTTCTTTTTACTGGCAGTGGGGCCAGAGAGAAAGGTCCCTCATGTGTGGCCATGGTAAGAATCCAAATGGGAACAAAGTATCTCTTAACAACCCAACAGGAAGTAAAGTAACCATCTCTTTCACTTGTGACATTTTTGGTGATGTTAAAAAATCTAGATAAAGATAGTTTTTAAATCACTGTGATCTTGGTATCTAGAAAGTCAACTATCTGTGTGTGATACAACTGAGAATATCACAAGAAACAACTTGGTTTTCTACCCTGTGTACCTTTTTCTTGGACCTAAATCCAGTGTTTGGAATCAAACATATTAATATAGTCCAATCTCAGCTATTTGATGGGTTCGTGAGGTGAACAAGTCAGAGCATTTCTGATCTTCTTCAATCTCATCTTCACATGGGAGGTTTGAACTCTGTAAGGTACCTCTGTAAGATGTGGGTAAGAAATGGAGTCTTCTTGGTAGAATACTAAGTGTGGAGCAGTTGTTCAAAGAACAACAGCTAATTCTTCAATACTTCTTGGCCCTCTTACTAAAAATGAAGCCCTGTGGTAACTGCATGCATAAGGCCTGTATAAGATCATGCCAGACAAAAGCCCAGCATGGATGAGGGAGGGACTCATGGAGGCCCACCCCTACATGAGGCAGTCTTGTCAAATGGGACTTCTTGGGAGAGAGCATCAGCATATTTCTGAGCCCCTGGGAGGCTTCTCATGCTCCATTAGGTAGTCCTCTAACCACATATAAGCACCAGCACTAAGTAGATGACAGGTCTTTGGTTAAAATAACATATTTTGATGATGTTATTTGTCGACAAAAACATTTCCTCTGACTTTTCACAAATTATTTATTCATATAGTAAACATTTGTGCACTACCTAAAACTTAAAAAACAAACCCAGTGTGCATGAAGTTGAGAGTGAAAAGTGGCAGGAGGGAAGGAGATGGGGATGGATTTGATCAAAATGCATTATACACACATGAAATTCTCAAGCATCTAAAACAAATCAGCAAACCCAAGTGACTAAAGTGAACAAAAAAAAGTTCTGAGATTAGGAAGGTTTATTTGTTTGCTTGTCTTGTCAACTTGGCATGAGCTAAAGTCATATTAGAAGAGGGACCCTCAACTGAGGAAATTCCCCTACCAGATTAGCGTGTGGGGAAGCCTATTGTGCCTTTCCTTGATTGGTGATTGATGTGGGAGGGTACAGGTCTAGCTCATTGTGGCTGCTGCCACCCCTGGGCTGTGGTGGTCCTTGGTGCTAGAAGAAGTGAGGCTGAGGAATCCACGAGGAGTAAGCCAGTTAACAGCACTCCTTCATTCCCTCTGCTCCTGCTTCTGCCTCCAGCTTCCTGCCCTAGACTCGTCAGTGATGGAAGTTATATGGTGAAATGAACCCTTTCCTTTGCAAGTTACTTTTGGTCATCCTGTTTTATCACAGCAATATAAACCTTACCTAAGACACACACCAAAGAAACCATGAAAGTCAAAATGCTGCAAGTTTGGGAAACAGCAAAAGCAAACTTTGTGGTCCTTTATTATTACAGTGTGGGTTATTCCTCTGAATCTCATTCATGTCTCTCCTTCCTCCATTTGCCCCATACATCCCTCCATTCTTCATCATCTGCTGCATGCATGCCTTCCATTCTGTCTGCCCCATGCATGCCTCTGCTCTTTTCCATTTGCTGCATGCATACCTTCCATTCTGTCTGCCCCATGCATGCCTCTGCTCTTTTCCAT
>LOEQ01011516.1:27508-38414 GCA_001685075.1 Bramus lutescens
CCCCATGCATGCCTCTGCTCTTTTCCATTTGCTGCATGCATACCTTCCATTCTGTCTGCCCCATGCATGCCTCTGCTCTTTTCCATTTGCTGCATGAATGCCTTCCATTCTGTCTGTCCCATGCATGTGCCTGCCGTCTTCCATCTGCTGCATGCATGTCTCTCCTTCCCCATCTGCATAATAGCTATAATAATAGCAACTGTATTCTAGACCTGTCACAAGAGTGAATCAGATCACTGCTCCAGAGTTTGGATGCTGCTGCACATAAGGACAGCCTCTTTCACAGGAGAGCATCACAGCTTTAGGGAGTGCAAAAATAAGCAGATTTCTGACGAGCAAGCTATGCCAGAATTGTGATGGCATCGTACCAGGAGAGAACATACGATTGAAAGTAATAAGATGTCAAAAATGTATGTCATCAGCAAAATGTATGAAGAAATTATCCAGTTTTGAGGCATCATGTTGTTGAACAAATTGCAATGATGTTTCTTGATTTTAGGTGGTTTTGTGTGTAGGTTAGAGGGAAGTCTTAGCATTTTATATCACGATATGTTGCAGGGTACCGTGTGACTTCTTATTTTGACTCGAGAAGCTAAGTAGATCACTGGAATTTTGTCCCTAAGTGAGAAAGACCATTCGGCCCAATGATGAGGTCCCCCAGACTGTCCCTATCCTCAGCATGGACAGCACACTTCTCTGACAATCAGCGTTTTTCCTGAGTAAAAACTGCTGAACACATTCTTTGGCCTCATCAGCAAGTCTTTATTGAATACTGGTTACGGACCAGACACTGACACAAGCCTGAAAGCTGCAGACATAAATAAAGCTACTGTTTTTCTTTGAGGGCTATGGCTTCCAAGCCGTGTGGCTTGGAAGGCAGAGGCTCTAAGTCCACCGGATCACCATGACTCCCTGTTTTGTTTGGGACTCATGAATGAATGGTGGTTCATTCTGTTTGGGTTTTGCAATGACATCCCAATAGAATGTAAATTGCATGAGAGAAGGTATTTTGTGTACTTCCATCACCACCCTACTTAGAGGTACCTCCCCATATTTGTCATATGAACTTGCATGCTAGCCAGAGCATGCAGGCAGAGTGTTCTGCACAGGTGTCTATCATCGGAGCCACTTTTTGTTCAGTGGGAAGCTATTGAAAGCAATGTCTGGCTTTAAGAGTTCCCAAGACCTTCTGGGGACGTGGACCCAGCATTGAGCAAAGCCTGTTTTCTGTTTATGCATTTTTCTGCCTCCTCCTTCCAGTCTCTGGCAACCTCATTTCTAGGAAACAAAGTAAAGTCAGGAGTTAGACATGCACCTTCATTCCCTTCCTTCTTATTCCAAGCCAGACAGCAGATGCTGCTGATTTTGCACCTATGTATATATCTATCTTTCTGTGTGTTCTCACTTTGTGGTGCAAATGTGTATTGCTGTCATCACATTGTACTGACTGCCCTTGTGTTGTGGCATCTAAATATCTGGCAAAAAAAGACAGGAAGGGTTTATTTTTCTCAAGGTTTCAGAGGGGTTTTTTTTGTTGTTGTTGTTGTTCACCACAACAACATGGCTACTTCATAGCTGTAGGATTCTATGATGGGAACTATTCTTTTCATGGTGGAAGAGGAAGCAGAGAAAACGGGATGGAAGGCAAGGCAGGCTCAACCATCGAAACCTCACACTCTCAGTGACACATTCTCCAAGCAAGGCACCACTCCCAGAAACTTTACAACCTTCAAATAGTGCCACAAGCCACTGATGTCATGAGGCTGTGGGAAAGAGTTTCAACTCAAGCTCTAATAGGAACCATCATTGTAAGTTTCCAGCTGTTCTCTTTCAAGTCTTGCTGTTTAGAATTTATCCTTTTACAGATACACAGGCAGACAGACAGACACACACACACACACACACACAGAATGGACACCTCTCATTTCCTTTCTCCTCCCACCAAACCCTTCTTAAATCCTTGTCCCCCTCTAGCTTTCTTGACTTTTCTTTTGCTGTGACCTGTGACCCCTTGTGCATAGTTAAGTTTGCCTGCATGAGTGTGGGTGGATGATTATTTGCTGCAGCTGGGGCAATACATAAGTAGCTACACCACTGGGGAAGATGATCCCTTCTCAACCCATTCCACAAACCTGTGTTGAAAAAGCACAGTAAATTCTTGCCACTTGGTGCAGGACAATTCTATATTCTGTCAATTATATTTTAAATAAACTCTGATTGACTGGTAGCCAGGCAGGAAGTATAGGCGGGAAAACCAGACAGGAAGTAGAGGTGGGGCAATGAGAACAGGAGTATTCTGGGAAGAAGGAAGCTCTTTCCACAGTCCTGTCCAGACACCAAAGAAACAGGATTTGACCTGCCCTGCTGAAAAAGGTACTGAGCTATGTGGCTAACATATACTAGAATAATGGGTTAATATAAGTTACAAGAGTTTATGAGAAGCCTGTGCTAATGGGCCAATCAGTTTATAACTTATGGAAACCTCTGTGTGATTTTTCTTTGGGACTTGCCAGCTGTGGGTCCTGGAGGGAGGACAGAAATCCTAACAAGCAGGCTCTCATGTTATAGCCACCTCTTGCTTATGTCCTTCTGTGGTGTTGGTAATCTTCAATAGAATGTACAAAGTGATTTATCAGGAAATTAGAACTCTCTGTGTTATACCCTTCTGCCCCCTCTCATCCAGGCTTTATTCCGGCCAAGAGTATTTTAGCATCCCCTGGCCTTGATGCTAGTCCTTAACCAAGTCCTAGGGGCCTACACTACCAAGATTTTATTTTACTTGAAATGTATTTCTCTACCTTTCCACCCAAGGGTTTTTGCTCAGTCATACAGATCCAGGGCCAGTCTCTCTGAGCTCCCTGGTTTCACCCACAATAGACTGTCTGCTCTTGTTTTCATGTAAACAGAAGATGATAATAGAGATCTACTCCACAAAGTCCTATAGAAGACTGCTGGAGTTAGTATGCACAAAGTCCTTAGTGGTGGCTCTTCGTGATTCCTGTGTACCCAAGAGTACAAAACTGCCCCCAGGAACAGAATCATGGGGGAGAAGGTTGGAGATGTGAGCCTTCATGCTCTGCCCAAGGCTGACTAAATCAGGCACTGTGGGCATGGGTCTGAGTCCCCAAGAGCTGTTTCACTAGCCCTCTGACTGGTTGAGATTGCACTTGAGGACTGAAGATCACTGCACTCTGCACATCAGCTTTTCTTGTGGATTCCTTCATCAGTGTTGGCCTCAACATACCTATATCTCTGCACACCTGTAAGTGTCTCATGGTACAGATGTTCACTGGGGTAACACTAATTTCTGACTTAAACTTGAGTACTGTCCAACAGTTACAAAGGTGTCTGTAGAAAACTACATCCATTAGCAATGTAGAAGACTTTCTTGCTCAATCACATACTCATCAACACTTAATGACAAGCTTACCTGTGAATCTGATAAATACAAGATGTACTTTGTATGTATGTTGTATCCTGTTTTACAGCAGTAAGCATCTTTTGAAATGCTCATTGACCATTGCTGTCTCCTCATCTTAGAATTTTCTATTCATGGCTGCTATATGTGTGTTTTTTTTCCTCTCGGGGACATTTTTCTCATACCTATTGACACATGAGATGCAGCTTCAGCAACTTGTGTGCTGTGATAGTTAAAGGAGTATAGAATTGTTAGATACTGAGTGCCATAAGCACAGCTTAAATGTTCATCACTGTCGTAGTAATAATACTTGATATGCTAGATGTAGAAATCAGTCACATTTATTAGGATTAATATCATAGGCTTATATAGTAAGTGTTTCATATGTATCTGTGGATGCAATCACATCTTATCTTTTAATTAGTAGGGTAAACTGTGATAATAACTTAAATAATATTGAATTAACTTTAAATTTCATGTATGTCTCATTTATAATATATTTTATAAAATTCCATATGCACTTTAGGTAGAATTGTATAATACCATTGGGTGATGGCACTGTCTGTGTTGAAATTGTGCTTTATTTATTTATTTTTACTGTTTTTTTTATGTTTATAAAGAAAGGAATGATTGAGGTTTTCATAGCTATGTGTGGCTATACATATATATATATATACATATATATGTCTTCCAAATAAATGTTTGTGCAAATATTTATATGTATATATACTCATATTCACATGTATCTACACACGTTGATAAAATATTTGTCTATTTTAACCAAATTTATTACTAGTATTCTTAGCACTTATACATTCTGTTTATAATTTTAGTCATTTCCATACTGCTAGATTGTTTTGCCATTCTAATTTTTCATTACAAATATTTTAAATTACGCTGTCTCACTCTGGCTAATCTTATAAGAAACTTATCTTAATTGCTGCCAAGGATTTTTCAGAGCACCAGAATTAGTTTTTGTGGGTTTCTAGGTCTTATGTTGTGCTGTTCTTATGAAATAGTTTTCATTTCCTTCGATCAACTTTTTAGTTACATCACCACTTCTAATTTTGAAAGTGCAGTTCATCAATTTTATACAGATATACATATTAATAGAACCTTTCAAGGCTTTCTATTTCCTCTTGAGAAATTATTTAGAAATATTCTGCAAGGACATTTTGTCTCTATTCTAGGTATTTTCATTTCATCTTCTTATTTAATGCACATATTGAAGTATATGTATGAGTGTACATGTATATGCGTGTGCAAATGTGTATAAGTGTGTGTGCATGCATGTGTGTGAATATGTATGTGTGTCTTGTCAATGGCAGTGAGTGGCAATTGCTCCATGACCAGCAGCAGACATCCTGGCTTTGATTCCTTGTGTCTGCTGCTCTTCTGTCACATTGCCCTTGGCTGATTTCCTCAGTTCTTCGGCTTGGGCGTCAGTGTCATTATCCCCAGAAGAGAGCTGATTTTCAGCCTACTGTGTGATATTCCACAGTTCCAGTTTGATCTGCTGTTGTAGTAAATACCATGACCAAAAGCAGCTGAGAGGAGGAAAGGGTTTATTTCATCTTATGCTTCAAGGTCACAGGCTGTCATTGAAGGCAGCCAGAATAGGAACCGATGTCGAAGCTGTGGAGGAATGCTGATGTTTGGCTTTACCTCTTGCTCATGCTCAGCTGACCCAATTGTGTGGGAATGGTGCCATCCACAGTAGCCTGGACCCTCCCATGTAAACCATCAATCAAGACAATGTCACCAGATCACATCCTTTTCCTAGTTTCTCTAGGTTGTATTAAGTTGACAATAACTAACCTGGACAATCACCAGTTGGTGCTGTGAACAATATATGGCACCTTGTATGATCTGTATGATTGCTAGCATCATGTACTGTGACATCCAACGTGTGTTCCTTCCTCTCAGTTTCTGATTTAATAACAGAACTTTCGTTGCTGTTAATATTCGAGAGAAGCTTATGACTGGTGGTGGTACTTCCCCTTTGCAGAGAAAGAAACAGAGTAAGAGGTCAAATAGTTCTCCCATGGCTTCCCAGCAATTGAAGCCAGAACCAGGATTTGAATTCAGAAAGTTAAACTCCCCACTTTACGCTGATACCAATTATTATAAGGTTTGCAGCTGAGGCAGAGCAAAGCAAATGTGTTCAGCCCGTATACCTTTCCTCTATAGTATGTACATTGAACAAATAGCCTGAACTGCTAAAAGAAATTCAGTAACTTTATTTAGTCAATCATTGAATTATATGATCAATTATAAATATTTCATAGAAAATCAAAATACTAGAAAATTTAAAAATTTGTAACAGGAGTCATGGTATATTGGTTTTTGATGAATGCCATGAAATTTGCTAAGAACTTAACTTCTTTAAGTTTCAGATTCTTTATCCACAAATTGTAAATTGGCTAAAATTTTCATTAAATAATGAATTTTATTATTGTTATTATTTCATGTATGTGAGTATTTTGTCTACATATATATATATATATATTGCNATATATGTAATATATATGTAATATTATATATGTAATATATATATTATATATGTAATATATATATATTGCATTCACATGTGTGCCCGCAGTAATCAGAAGAAACTGTGAGATCCTTTGGAACTGCAGTTACAGTTAGTTGTAAAGAACCATGTAGATGCTGGGAACTGATCCTGTGTTCACTGCAAAATCAAGTGCTCTCGATCATCCAACCATCTCTATCATGAAATCAGGAATTTTTATAAAAGTACAAAAATATTATGTGATGTACTGTAAAAAGAGTAGTAGGAAGCCAGACAGCTAATATCCAATGAAAAAGCTCTAATTTCGAATTTCATTTTGCTGATTGCCACACTGTATTGTAGAGTAGCACCACTTAGCAATTTTAGGAAATGGGAAGTAAAAAACTAAGGTTTTTTATTTTAGTTTTTTGTTCACGTACAGTGTAATACTTGGATTAGAATTTGGCCAAACATTTGGGAGTGTCACTTTTTTCATGTTTCCAGAGACTCTCAAGAACGGGGCAAAAGTGCTGAGGTGGGATATCTTCAAAATAAGAATTGTTGGAAGGAAAGGCACTATAATCCATACAGTGGGAGGCAGGTCAGGACCCTTACACTTTGAACTTTCCAATACTAAATGAAGTAGGTGGTGCTATGTTCCCTCAAAATCCCAACCCCAGCAATAATAGTACACAAGGGGGTACCTTTGGGTAGCTGTTGTGGTGATGGTTCTCTTCAGAACAGGACTAGTAGTAAGTGTTTCATTTAAAAAAAAGAGAGAGAGAGAAAACCTATAGGGATGGATATGGTGACATATGCCTTTAATACAATACTCAGGGGATAGAAGCGGGTAGACCTCTGTTAGTTCAAGGTCAGACTGGTCTTCATAAAGAGTTCTAATATGGTAGGACTTATAAAATGAGACCTTGACTTAAAAAAAATTAAAATAGCAGAGAAACAAAGAAAAGCCAGTGAGAGACACCAGAGTGTCAACTTGCCCCTTCACTGTATGAAGAGACAAGGAGAAGGTGCTATCTCTGAATTAGATCTCAAATATGCTTAAATTCTGATATTTGACTTCCGGTCCTCAGAATGTTGAAAAATGAATGTTTGTAATTGTAATAACCCAGTGCCTTTAACAGATCAATATAGAAAGTCTTTCAGAATGCTGTCACTACTGATATTAGTTCTCATATGTTCCCTCCTCCTGCATGTGGGAAATATACAGTAATCTGTTCATAATAAAAAAGATTTATCAAAAGTAGTAGATGCAATGCCAATGATCAGCTTAAAAACAGTGTTTTTTGTCTCAGAACTCTTAGTTTTGTGGGGTTTTTGACACTTCTCACTGAGTTTCTTAATTTTTATTCATGAAATGAGTGTTACTGTTGTTAAATGTTCTTTTCAGAAAGGGAGGTGGGAAAAACTGAGGGAGGCTTTTGGCCAATGGGTGCTATAGCATTATATCCTCCAGCAAATACCTGGATGAACTTAGAAGCGGTTTCTTCTACACACTTTCACGCTTAGATGTGATGTGACCATACTCTTCTCTACCTCCAGTTTACAGCTTCCTTTTATTTTCAAGTAACATTTGTTTAACATCAAGAGTAACGTTTAAAAAAGTAAGCACCTATTGTTAAACACAATTAACAAAACATAAAACACAATGGGAAAATATCATAGCTGGGCTCAAGCATCTTGGAAACATGGCAAATGGAAATATCTCAGTAGTTGATACTTTCATGGCCACATGCGATATTACGATATTAGTCACCAAAGCTCCTTGATACAAGTATGCTGGGCAATAAGAATTAATTAGAAGTGTGCCCAAATGAAAATAACTGGGAGATTTCTTAAATTTGGAAACACCTTATCTTCTAAGATGAAATTCTACTCATTGTACCCTGGAGAAGACAATACCAGGTGATCCTCTGATGGGGCTCTTACCATTGCGCATAAGCAAGTGTAAAGATAGAGACAGAAACCCCATGCCATGTTGATTCATTTCTGTCCTGCATTTAGGTCAAAGGTCTTCCTTATGTTAGGCCCCACCTTTATTCTTATCTCATAGACAGAAACCTGTCTCAAAAAGCCACTATCTGAGTAGATTATTCATTTTTCTTGAAATGTCTCTTTACAGTTTTTTTTTAATAGGGCCTGAAGCAAAAGACCTAACAAATTCCTGAAAAATCTGGGAGCTGATAATTTGCATTGGTCGAATTCACTGAAGATAACAGGTAGCTAAAGGGTGGCAAGGAATTATCACAATGGAGGTCTCTGTACGTCTTCCCCACACTGGTTGTTTAAGATGCTATGAAGGGGCACAGAGCAGTCTAGTAATAGATTTTTTTTATTGCTGGATCTGAAGACATGGAATTCCCGAAGCTGACAACCATAGCACTCCTAGTGAGAAGTATCTCACTTGGGCAAGTCTGTTGTGTAAGAGCCTTGGACTCCTTCCTTCTGTTCTTCGCAGGCCAAAGTTCCTGGGCTTTGAAGTCTCAAGTTAGTCACGTTTTGTTCTTTGCTGCTTACCCAGGGTACAGTGTAGGCAATGCTTCTCTGAGTTATTAAACCAGCTCGGCTCCACGTATTATATGGCATGCAACATCTTGGCTATATGAATTCACTTCTAACCACACTTAATGTGGTACCTGGACGAATATAAGTTGACACATCTGTGAAAGTTTTATATTATGCCAAGCAAGAGTTGCTGGCCAAGATCCTCCCACTAATTCAGGGAGGCCATCCGTGAGCTGACTCACCTGCTTAATGCAGTAGACAGCACCTCCCCATGAACACAGTTTGGCTCTCAGTGTCCCACGGTCACGCTTTCAAGTTTAACTTAGCCTTCTTACACTCCATGCAGGCATTTATATGTTGAGAATAATGAGACCTGAAAACCTTAAAGACGCACTCTCCACTTTCCTCCTGGGCCATTAACTCATGTATCTGTTTTAGTTGCCCTATTTCTTGACCCAATTTATTACCACATGTTAGTACAAAGTTTCACTGAGTCTTCCGGACAGACTTCATTGGAAATAAATAGAACAGATGTTAAATAATATATATTGCTCATTATCATTATCGCTAATAGAGACTATTTACTAAATTTTTATTGCTTCATGTGATATTGCTGAGATTGTTAAAGTATAATGTCTCATGATTACCTCTTTTTTACTAAGGGGGAGACTGAGACCCAGAATGGTTTTGATTGAATGTAGGGCATGTGTCTAATTTGATACGTCATAAAGACTCCAGTCAGGAGTTCAGTCTAGTACTCTGTGTCTCAGAGATAACAGAATGAAAAAAAGAGATACTTTCATCAGTGATTAATAACATTCCCTTGATTTTCTTTTAATTAAATTGTATTTCAGATGACTTTTTTCTAGATTTTACTAAAAAAAAAGAAGGTCTTGATAAAAATTTTGCCTCTTCTTGCTAATAGCCCCTAAATCGTACCTGTTGGCTACAAAAATACCCTCTTCCGCTCCAAACCTAGTACTTCCTTGTGTTCAACTGGCACGACCATGATGAATCCTCCATCTTAATCATCTTCCACGCTCTTGCCTTTTATGGCTTCTGCCCATACCACCTACATTGTCTGAATTTCTCTAAGTTGTCAATAGTGCCTGGCATGTGGCCTTTTTCTTACGGCCTCATAAGTTGGTTTGGGAGGACAGACCCTGAGCTATTTATAGCATTCCCTAATCATTTGTCATTACCATGGAAGCCAGATGAGAGCCAGGCTAATAGATCGGGAGGATAATCAACATTCTTAAAGATTAAAACCATTCTTTGTGTGTTGTAAGACGTCTCATCTCATCTTGCTATCAGAATTTGTTTAGGAAAAGTCACAGGTTGGTTCAGATTTTCTGTCTCCAAGTCCAGTGCCTTATTTTCTAAGGAAAGCTTTACCATGTTATGGCTGCACCGAGAAAAAGAAAATGAGGGATAAATGAGAAGAATCAATATTCATATACTGCCCCACCGAGTCTCTTGAACTCTGTAGCTTAAAACAAAACTCACGCTAGCCCTGTGAAATCTCTGACATATCACTTAATGTAGGCTAGATTTGGGACTCTAAAATGTCAGGGGATTCAATGAAGGTCAAACAGAAAGTATCAAAGTCAGAATTGCACAGACATTTTGACTTAAAAAAATCGATGTTTTATCCTACAATTGCAAGCTTTTTCCAAACACAGCTTAAAATTGGCCTTTTATTCCTGTATGCAATTGAGTAAAAAAGATCTACCATAACCAAAAATAAACAGCAAAAATAAACCCCGTGTGAGTTATTTGACTCACATTACAGGATGAGTCACCCCAGAATAAAAAGACAACGCGGAAAGAGACTGGCCTGAACCTTTGATTTGCTTCTGAGCTGAGGGCCCTGGTGGAAGTCCCCTTTGGAGTCCAGACTTTTGCAAGTTGTCCCATCACATGGAGGACACCTGTCTCTGAAGCGTTTCTTTCTGTTTTGTTTTTAAGCTCCTGTTACATGCTTCAGTTATTTCAAGTTTGCTGATGGCTTTGAGACCAAAATAGGCTTTTCAGAAAGACACAGTGGAAAGAGTAGCTAACTGGGACTAGAGCAGACATTGGGATCTGATGTGCCATGGGGTCTGAAGGTCACCTTCATAACTCCAGCTCTTAAGCAAAGTTTGAAGTACAGGTGCTTTTCTTTTTCCAAACTGTGTATAAAGTGCCTTTATTAAGAATAAAACAAATAGTAAATTATAATATGTTAATTTGATATGGAGGAAACAGTTCTTCTTACATATATAAAGTACATGACCTGGTATAGGTAATTTAGAATCTCCATGCCTTAATGTCTTACCTATGAGTTAACATGATAGTAAGCCAAAGACTGTTCTGGGCACAAGGATCCTGCATCCCACACAGCACATGGTCCTTTGCATCTTATATTATTCTGTGGATGCATTCCAGTGGTATATTTAAATAATCCTAAAAAA